>JANHFR010000760.1:444778-460050 GCA_032468015.1 Mimophis mahfalensis | reverse complement strand
GGCATTGCCCTTCTTTGGAATTGGAATGTAAACTGACCTTTCCCAATCCTGTGGCCACTGTTGAGTTTTCCAAATTTGCTGGCATATTGAGCATAGCACTTTTACTGCATTGTCTTTTAAGATTTTGAATAGGTCAGCTGGAATACTATCACCTTCACTAGCATTGTTGTTGCTTAGACTGCCTAAGGTGCATTTGACTTCATGTTCCAGGATGTCTGGCTCCAAGTCACTGACCTCCACACTGTGGTTATCAAGGACGTTAAGCTCATTCTTGTTTAGTTCTTCTGTATAGTTTTGCCACCTCTTCTTAATGTCTTCTGCCTCTGTTAGGTCCCTGCCATTTTTGTGCTTTATCATGCCCATCCTTGCATGAAATATTCCTGTCATATCTCCAATTTTCATAAGAGTTATTTATAGGCAATTCATTTTCTTGGTACTGTATAACTAAACATACGGTGCAGACTTTTCTGTTCTACTCTTGCTTTTTAAGACTTATGTACACTTTTAGTAGCAAGAAGAAATCTTCAGGAAATCTGAGGATATATATTGATAGGAATAAATTTTTCAGCACCTGGAAATTCTAAACTGAAAAAGTAGTGTTTTTATTATTGTTTTCTTTTATTTCTGCTCTTCCTTTTTGTAGATAATCATTTTGAATTTAGAGTCAACTTCATTTCTAGTAAACAAAATGGAATGAGAATCTCAAATGTTTTTCAACTCCAGTTTAATCTTTAATCTTTAGAATACTGACTTAACCAGAATTGCATATTTCATAAACTGGTAAATAATTTTTTTTTACATATCTTAACTAGCTACAATAACTAGCTACAACTAGCTTCCATAAATTTCACAATCAATTTATGGAAACACAATTCACATGCAGATTCCACAAAATCTTCAAAATGGCCTGCAAAGTCTACAAAGCCTTATGAGGAGAAATTTAGTTTGGAATGTATTCTGTTCTTTAATCATCTTTTTCCAATATCACCCTTTTAAATATTATTTTGATAGAAACAGCTTCAATGTTTACACCAAAATTGTCCTGTTCGGAAGGCAAACTTCGATTTAGACAAACAAGGATCGCAACACCAAACTTGGAATCAGAGGGGAATGGAAACATATGAGAACTATTCTTAGCATGTTTACAAAGTTGGAAATGTGGCATTGAGAAAAGCCCAATGCCACTGATTTTATTAATTACTAATGTGTGGATTTTGCAGCTTTCCAAATTGAGCATCCCATTAAATGTACAGGATTATATGTGGGCTATGCACTAAAATGTTACAGTATGCAGTGATCCTACCTAGGGTTTCAATAAAGTAGCCATGCCCTCTTAAGATTATGCCATTGCTTGACCGCTTCATGCCCACCTCCAGTTTTTAGTGCCTCCTCTTCCATCAGGCATTGGAGCATTCAGGACATGGAATATGCTTTGTGTTCAACCTACCATTCCTGAACATGCATCTTGCACCATTCTTTCTAGGCTTTTTCCTAAAGGGTAGGTTGCTGCTTATACCCCTTTGCAAACCTAAAGATTGTTTAAAAGACTATCACAGTATCTCCTTTGAATGCCTATAAGATACCTCAGGATTTATGCTAAAGAACTGCAATGGGGTGATACAATTTTTTTCTTTTTGGGAGTAGGTGGCAGTTAAGCATCATACATAGCATTCTCTCAAAGGAAGATGCATAAAATTTGCAATTAAAACCAGGATTTGTAATAGAAGGAAATCAATATATTCTCACTATAACCATATAGAAGTTACCTGTTCAGATCTACTCCTCCTTCATAGGTCAAAGGATGAAATACTAAAAAGAAACAGAGAAGTACAATTGTTATGGCAAGACTCTTAATCAAGCATTCTGCAATCTCTCACAACAACATGCTGTGTCATTTGTACACAAATTTCAGCTATAACCAATATCAAGACACATAGCACTTACTGTCTGCTATATAATTTTTACAGTTCTAACTCTCTGCAACTTCTCCACATCCAAATAATCATCTCTTTATAATCTCTGATGATGTAAATTTCTAACATTTATACAGTTTGTGCTATATAAATATTGGTCTAGCTCTAGAATTTTAACCCATTTCTCCTCTTCCTGTGAATTATCTGTATCAGACAATGGTAATTGTACCACTTCATGCCTTGAAGGTTTACACTGCCTACTTCTCAGAGGCAGAAGCTTTGATTATGTGGACTAATGTAGTGAAAGGATGTCTAGTAAAGCCAAATGTCCATTAACGGAGAGAGGGAAGGAGAGAGAGTGAGCTATACTCAAGAACCAAGAGGCATCATGAGCAAGCGGTCCAGTGGTAAAAGACAACTCCAGAAACCACAAAAACAGCAGATTAGTCTATCAAAACCTGAGCACATCCGGGAGGCCACCTGGAAACTAGGAATAGTTGACATGATCATTGTCCAAACTTATGGATCTGAGAAGTAGAGAAGCTTCCAAAGACAATGAAAAGAGTGGAGGAAGCAAGCCAAGCAACTTCCTTAGAAGCCAAACAATGCCTAGCTGCAACCCGGTGGAGCCATCAGATATTTTTTTCAGATTTAATCCAAATCCACTAAATCAAAGTACTGTATATTATGTAAAAGTTTTGTTGCAGAAGTCTTAGAACTGATCTTCCATTGCCACTTCAAGTAGCAGTCAAATGTGATGGATAATTCTGACTGGTTTATTAATGAATACGTAAGCAACCCACTCTACTTTAGAAGCATCTTACTACCTTAATTACAATGGAAACATATATATTCAGAAGCAAGCCACACCAAATTCATAGAATTTATTTCCATGTATATTTATATAAGATAAGATTACGGTCATGGCCTGCAACTAAACAGAAACTTAATAAAGATATAATCAAGCAAGATAGATGCATACAACAAAAATCAGCAATACTTGCAGACCTTTACCTGACAGTAAATACTACTTAACATAGTAAATTTTATTTCTGAGAAAACGTATCTAGGACTGTGCCATTAAAATATGCTTGAATCTGTTTTCGTTAGCTTTATAATTTATAACAGATATGGAAGATAAATTGTACATTATGACATATTATGTGTTCAATAACAGGTGGGTGTGTCAAGGAAGTCCTAGTATAAGAGAAAGTCATACTTCTGAAGTGTATAAATAACCCTTAAGAACTGTCCATATTTATATCAAACTTACCATTCTGAGCTGCAATGGCTTCATTGCCCTTCTGCTTATAGCCAAACACAAGATCAATCCATTCATGGAGATGTTCTGACACATACTGGCTTTCTAAAGCATCTTGACTCTTCTGAAGAAAATCATTGGCATCTGAAATAAATAATATCCAAATTTCTTGCTTGTTGTGGACAGCACACTTCTATTCACATTTTCCTGTCTGCCTTAAAACACAAGAAGCTTTTATTAATCAGCAATTCAGAATTTTGTCATAATTATCTTCAAAGCCCAGAAGTAGGAGAAAAATGGATGTTATTCCAGAGTTTATTGAATGTGTGAAAGCAAATCTCTGAGGCAGAATCCAGACAATAGTTACACCTAAAATTCTATTTACCTGATGCCCAAGGAGGAAGTTCTACATTGTCAACCATCTTTCCTCCTTGTGTCTTCCCCAAGTCCAGTTTCAGATTATTTAATAAGAAACTAGAATCATTTTCATAGAACTCAGGAATTAACTGGATAAAAGAAAAGTGGGGAACTGTTAGCAGTGAAACAAAATTGTATTTATATTCATAATAGCATTACAGCAAAATGTTTACTACTGTTTATTCATGCTTCTAAAGCCAGCATAAGGCACTGTCACGCAACAGACCACACTCTTTCAAAAAGAAAATCCAAACCTGAATAACTCCTAAGAGAAGATAAACCAGTAGTTCCATTCTCGGGTTGAATGCACAGTAACTGGTAGAATGCACTGCTGGCCAGGTATTTTTAAGTTTGGGCATTTGTCACCAACATATCATAACATCAAAGACACAGCATTCACAATAACCATGAAATTATCAGATTCAGACTATTCCAAGTAAACCATAAAGCTACAGTTGGTATCAGGAAACTTCTGTGGCCAAATACTGTGTGGCTTTATTTTCTTACCTTAAAATATCAGCCAAAACTGGATATCCTTTCTTACTTGTCAGCAACAGATTGGCCACATGAATGTTAATTTAGCCATCTTTTAAAGTAAAGTAAATTTTCTTGAAGTGCATAAATTTAGCACACTTGATTCCATAGTACAAAGATTTATATTGGCCACCATTCATATTTTTGTGCAACAGTAGACCTTAATCTATACTAAGACTGCCTTTTCTTGATTGTGTTTACAGTTGTGGATCTCTATGCACATATTAATGCAAAGGTCCCATGTACTGATTAAAAAAATAAACACTAAGCAGAACACAACACAAGCTTTTTAGTGTAGGAAAGAGGAATGGAAAAGATTCTCATTTCTGCCTCTAATGGCTTTTATGCCCTCTAGCTCAGCTTTACAGAGCCTGCAAGAGGATAAAAGATCCTGAAGATTGCTTTCCCAATCCCATGAGTATTATTGAAACTCCACTAAGCACTATTCGGCTGGATAAAAGCCAGCAACTGAATGATTAGTTATGTATAAAATGACAACGATGTTGAAGACATATCCTTCAAGGTTTTCTCTTCAGGATGTGATGCCATTACTGATATCGTAAAGCCTATGCTTGATTTTTTGGCAGAAAAGAAACAGCATAGGTAAAAGTTGCTATATGTTACAAAAGAAAGTCCAAGTTTTATAAAGCTTGGTTTGTTTATTTCAACTGTGTTTATACCATTTCAATCATGGTAGCACTTAAAGTAATCTATAGTTTTACCTACCCATAGCACGGAATATTTAATTATGAACTTTCACCGTACATACAACATATCTTTGTATGCTTAAATGTTGATTCAAACTCCTGTTTGTATTTAAACATTTAGCAGATGTTTAGATAATATTCTGGAGCATCAGGCTCATAATTAGTTACTGTGATATGATAACATAAAGCATCTATCAGGAAAAATTTTCAGTGAATAATACACTATATTTTAGCTTGTCACATTGAATCTATTCCAGTCATGTCTGGCTGCAGGTCTTTAGAAGAAGTCCAATATCACTTATTACCTTGGTCTTGTAACTAGGGATGCTAGCAACTTGAAATTTCCTATGTGACAGGCTCCAAAAGCTGGGGTAACTTCTTAGACCAGTTAGATGGAAATTCATTTTTAGATAACGTATCTGGAACATTTCAATCAGCAACATAAAGGAAGCCAATTACTACAGATTGAAGTACAAAAAGATTATTTACCTCTTTGAAGTCTGTTGCCCCATCTAAACAGTTCTTCCAGGTTTCTGCAATACTAGTTAAGAATAGTACAGAGTATAACCAGTTGTTGTTTAAAGCAGCACTGTAAGTGTGACAAACACAAAAGTTATCTGAACTAGTTGTAAGATAAAAAACTAACCTGTTGAACATTCTGTCAGGATGATCAAACTTTCCATTTTGTAAGCAAAGCATATGCTCTGGTGCTGTAAAAAACATAAGAGGTTAGATAAATATATTCAATGAAGCACCATAACGACATTCTCTGAAATACCTCTACATATATCTTACCAACTCTGACCAGGTAAAAGAGAACATAACCTGGTGATGAGTAGTGGCTGCCATACATAAATTTTGGTTCTTGCATTTCTTGATAACGCACCTATCAATGCAAGAAAGGCAAAAAAAAAAGGGGGGGGGGAGGAGAGGGGAGGGGAGAAACGGAGATAATAAATTTAGAGATAACATTCTTCTATAGTAATTACATGGAGTTTATATTAAAAAGTGAGTCAGAATTTCATTTTTTGTGTACATTGTTCCACAATGACTGAAATGACTCATTGACACAACCATATATAGTATTCAATCTCAGTAAATTGCCACAGGGAACAATTACAAAATGTATTACTTTGCAGAAACATGCTAGACACCAAGGCACTTGGACGAATTCCTCCCCATATCCAGTTTTTAAAAAAAGTTTATATGCACAGTATAATCTGATCCTAAAATATTTGAAAAAATACCTATCAAACCACTGTAACCTGAATATGAAAATGTTAGAAAGATATTCTAAACTAGTCTTTTGCACCCTTCTCTTGTATATACTGAAATGTTTAGGTAAAATAGGCTTACTTAATAAAAAAATTAGTTAGAAATAGTCACATATTTAATCTTTTATTGATAGTCTAATAAATCACAGTTCAACCTAAATATTATCACTTATAAACTTTTAGAGCAATAGCAATTGATTTATATACTGCTTATCAGGGCTTTCAACCCCCGCTGTAAACAGTCAGCTTATTGCCCCCAGCAATCTGGGTCCTCATTTTACCCACCTCGGAAGGATGGAAGGCCGAGTCAACCTTGAGCCTGGTGAGTTTTGAACTGCCTAATTTCTAAGTACTACATACAGCACTCTACTCTCTGCACCGCCACGGCAATTTTGAGTTATGCTGCTGTTTACACCTAGATAACAGCCAATTATGTTCTACTATAGACTTGAGAAAAACATTCTAAATGTTGCTGAGCCACCCAAAAATAGCAGCTTTGCTTAATAATACATGTGCAATGATGGAGGTGCTGGAAGTTTTAGTTTAGGAACACCTGAAGTGCCACTGGATATTCAATCCTTTTATGGTTTTCTCATTTTCTATCAATGCATCTGCTTGTATTCACATTTGGATACTTTTAACAGGTTAATCACCCTCCAATCCCACCTGAAATAAGACCTTCTTATTTACCTACAGGTAAAGTTACATTCTTTAACAATTACTTTTAAAACCAGTTGTTCTATCAACTTTGCATCTATCTTTCATAACAAATTAAAACATTTCACTAGAAAAAAAATTAAAATACAGTAAACAAACAGTTGTTTTAACACATAAAACTAATTTACACACAACACACACACAAACACGGTGTTTTTCTACATACCAGTAATCTTTCCAATCTCTCTTTATTTAGTGCACCTACAGGTTTACTAAGGTCACGAAAAGTTTCAGGATTTGTTAGATCTATAAAAAAAGAACATTTTCTATAAAAAAAGAACATTAAACATACATATGGACAAAACTTAAGATATCAAATTAGGTTTAATTAGTACCTATACTTTCTTCATCAGTCTTTAAAGCATAATTGTAACCCTTGGGAAGAATTTAGACTAATGAGTCTACCGATTCCAATAATTTCAGTTTAGGGAAAAAAACTTCACTGAACATTTTCATTGTTTTCAGATACCTGCTATTCATTGTATTCAGATACCTGTTTTCAGATACCTGTTACTTTGGTGGAAAAGTATTTTTTTCTATCCTCAAATATATGAAAAAAAATTATGGAAAAATTAGCCCAATTTTCACTTCACAATCAAATCAGCAAGTATATACTTGATGAATGCACCCCATTTCTATTTTTTAATTAGGTTCTTAAACCCAAAAGCCAAATACTTCATGAACACAGTTTTTTCCTTTATTTCATGTTTAAATATTCTAACCCAGTGGTTCTCAACCTTCCTAATGAGTTCTTCATGTTGTGGTTACCCCCAACCATAAAATTATTTGCACATAGACCTGTATTTGTATTGAAATATGTGTTTTCCGATGGTCTTAGGCAAACCCTGTGAAAGGGTCATTCGACCCCCAAAGGAGTCCCGACCCACCGGTTGAGAACCACTGTTCTAGCCTTTTTTTCCACAACTTATTACCATATTCATATATGAAAAATATATGGACAAATGTTTTACAAATAAAATCTAATACAATGGAGTTTTATAACACATGTATATATATTATTTAATTTTTATTTTATTTTAAAATAACCAATTTAAAAATAAAATACCTGGTTTTTGGATGTTTCAGTCATCTGATATTTTTTATTCACAATTATCCATTTTAGGCTATTTTAGTTTTGCATGCTCTTTTGATAAAATACACTTTTTATGCTTTCTCCAAGTTGAAAATTCAGAGAATTAGATTTTTGGATTTTAGATAGCAAGCAACTTTATTTAAAACCATACTGAAAAGGTACAATAGTTTTTTTATTTATTTTAAAAACATGCTAACAGCTCTTATTTAGTTCTTCTTTTAGATAAGCTTTCGTTATATGCATACCACCCATTCCAAATCTATTTAAGACCCTTACTTTCTATGAATAACATGTCAAAGTTAGCGCTTACGATGCAGGCTGTGAAACTCTATGCAATCTTAATTGAAATGAATGGATTTTTGCAAAAGTCCTGAATCTCTTATCTTCATGCCTCAGGTTGTTATTAATGTTTCCTGACTTGTATTTCCTTGATTGATTTGAAAGTCTAAATGTAACAAAGTAAACAGCAGGCTGTGCAACTTCTTAAAATCAAGTTTTTATACCAATACTGAAAATGATGTTGCTCCTAAACCCTATTACATTTTGGAAACATATTTGAAAAAATGAACTGATAACACAAGCATCCAAGTGCACAGGGTAGCAGAATCGAGGTCTGGATTGTCCCATTGCATTTACTTTGCTTGTCTCCAAAGAAGTCTTACCTAGTTCGGAACTAGAATAATCTGCTATGATCCATGGAAAGACAGGGTATTGGGAAAGATCGTTGCAACTCCGATCAGCCAGATTATTGAGATGAAGGAGGTATTGGTAGTTTGAGATATGCCCTCGTTGCCATTGTAACATGTAGCTCTCCGCGGTGTGCTCTGTAATATGATTTTCTAGGAGGAAACAGAAAATGTGACTTTTGCATTAATGTAATTTGCAATTAAAGCTCTCCAAGGAACTTGTATTAGAATGAATTTCTATCCCACAAGGATGGCTCTATCCCAACCTTACAGAGCCATTGTTCATCATTGATCAGATAAGGCAAGTATGACAGCAAGTATTCAGATTTATGAGAAATGGGTGAAGCTATTCCCCACAAAGGAATTATCTTGCTATACATATATGTCTACGTTCTAATATAAAAATGAGCAGTTATTAAGAGCAACTCTCCATTAGTTTTTCTAAGTAATTGCCTGAGCTGTTGTCTTCCATGGAAATTTCATGGCAAAAAAGTGGATAATGAGAACCTTGGGATGGGTGATGATGGAGGTGATCTGCCTGCACAAATATTTAAATTAATGTAATATGATGGGAATAAAATCAGTTATATTAAAGATTTTGTTTAAGCTCCGAGGACCTTCTTTATCCTGCACACATTTTGATGTGCTGCTCTTAATCCAAACTAGACTTCTCTTTTAGTATCCCACTGACCATGCTCATACCTCATTTGATTTTGGATTACACCGTGCATAGCTGCCCTCCTATCTTTCAACATCTTTTGTACTAAATATTCTGAGCTCATGTTTCAGGCTTTTCATGTGGAGGCAAGATCTATATTAGAACCAATCCACTGTAAGGTCTATTTATACCTGCTGTTTCAAATGCTGTGTCAGGAGCATTAATGGGTTGCATTATTGGTTACAATAATGGTTGCATTATTAAAATTTTCCCAACAGTATTGACTGAAATCAGATCAAATGTTGGAGCAAAGCCACAGCTCCTGCAACCATGACAAAGCGCTAAAGAGCTGCTATGGGCTCTGTTCAGTTTCTTCTTCTGCGTAGAGAAAGATTTCTCCGAACTTCATACCTGCCTTCCTAGTAGATATGATGCTCCCCCTTAAAAACAAATTTCCTGTGGGGAAATTTCATGTTCCGCTTTTGTTTTTTTAGGATATGGTCTAAGATTCAAGGATAGGCAAATACAAAGATTGTTCTCTAGGAGAAAACATTGCTTCAGGCACAAAAGTTGCTGGTACTGCTGAGCTATTCTAATACTACTACACTTACGATTTGGCTTGGTTTGCTGACCTTTGTCATTGGTTTATAGTAGAAAGGTAATGCTTTGCATTCAGTTCCAAGAAACTGGTGAAAATCTGCCACCTATTTGTTTCTTTTTAAAGTGCCACATTTTCTCAATATAGGTAGTTCTTGGATTATGACCATTGGTTTAGCAACAATTCAAAGTTACGATGGTATGAACAGTGATTTATGAGTGGTCCTTGCACTTACTACTGTCATAGCATTCCTGCAATCACTTAATCAAAGTTTGAGAGTTTAGGAATTAGCGTGCATTTATTAAGGCGGAAGCATACTGGGGTCCTGTGCTCGCCAGTTACAATTTTCCAACAAGCAAAGGCAATGGTGGGGAGCTGTACTCATTAACAAACATATGATTTAATGCCCATGTTGATTTACTGACCACAGCAAAAAGACTCGTAAAGTCAGGCATAATTCACTGAATTACAGCTTTGCTTAATGATGTAGGTTTCAGTCCCAATTGTGGCCATAAGTTGAGGACTACATGTGTCACATGGTAACTACATAAGGTAGCTGTGCAACTGCAGGAAAAAAAACCCTAGCTGGCCTAGAGAATTCCACATTCTGAACCACCTTTTCTATACTACTTCTGAGGCGTGGCACAGGTGTAATGTTTGTACTCTTATCAATGCTAGTTTGCTAATACTGGGATTCCAAATTCATTTAAATTCAGTTTTTACTTCTTTGCAAAGTCCTCAGCAGTATTTTTTTCTAACAAAAACAAAATAAAAGTTGAGCAGAAAAAAATTATAATAGTTATATTATAATTTGCATTATATTTATTTTATAATTATATTATAATTATAAAAATTATAATAGTGTAACAGTCGAATGACAATGTATGAAAAATACAGAACTATCTTTGCCTGATTCTCACCTTTCAATGGCTTTCTTCTGCTAATCATACACAAATGTAAAGACAGTGTAAAGAACCTGCTAAGTATCTCCACAGAATAAAAAAGAGTTCTTTTTCTATGCAATACAGTGGAACCGGGTTGAGAATGCAATCCGTTCTGGGATCGCATTCGAAACTCAAATTGGTCACGCCCTGAAGCGATGCTTCTGCGCATGCGCAGACAGAAAAAGGGCACGAAAAGGAAGCTTTCCACACTGTTTTTGGTTTGGAAGCCGAGTTTTGGGTCGTAAACCAATCTAAAACTCAGCTGGATTTTTGGCTTGGAACCTGAATTGGTTGCAAACCGAAGTGTTTGCAACCCAAGGTTCCACTGTACTTCCAATCTCCTATAAAAGCTAAATCTATATAAAAAGCTGAAGTTAGCTAGATACACACTCACACATGCACACACACTATATTATGTAATAGAATTGTTGTTGAAACCTAAATATGTTGACACGTAGAAATAGACATTATCTCTGTCCTCAGTGCTGTAGAATTTCAAATAGATGTCTGAACATAAATCATTCTCGGTACAAAATACTTCCAGACCCTTGTATATTAAAAAAAAAAAAAAGATTAAAATGACATGTAATAAAGTTAACAAAACTACTAAACTAACCTTAAGCACAGATATCCAATTCTTATTGTTTTCATAATAGCAAAAGAGATGTCCACATTATTTTTATAGCATAAAAAATCACTGCAATTAATTTATTTTTACTAGGGAAGCACTTGGTACCATTTAAATTATTGCTTTTATCACTATCAAAATACTTCCAAGATCAAAGCAATAATCTAGCTTTCCACAAAGAAATACACTTTTAAACATGATTATATCATTTATTTATCTGTTAAAATGGTTTTCTAAAAACTAACTGCTAGGAAATTCAATCAAAATGTAATTTTGTATCAGTTGTGTGAAATAGGCTCCACCAAATCCAGAAAGATTTTGTACTGTATAATACTTGTTCCCTGAGGAATTGAAATAGCTAAATTTAAACCCATGAAGCACATCTCTGATACCAAGGATCAAAAGCAAGTATTGTCTTACCAAAGGTGACAGGCTATGTCTTCTTTTATAAATGCGTCTGACACTACGCAGTGTCACTTGCACCACAGGTTTCTATAAGGAAAGAAGTCAAAAGATGACACATTTCTTCCAGTTTTAGTCATGTGTTCTAGATAGAAGCTTCATTTTCTCCTCCAGCACTTTAACAACAGTGAGTCTTGATCTTAAATTCGGGAAAAGACCATTTTGGAAGATTGTTGGGGTTTTTTTTAAGAGAATGAGTCAATTATCTTAATTTAGAGAGGCAATTTCTGAGATTGTTCAGTAATCTGTATGTGTTCTGAAAATAGCTAGATATCTGCTATCTATAGAAGCTAATTAAAAATTAAGCCAACTTCTTGATGTCAAGGCCAGATTCACATTATAGAAATTTTGTGATACATATACAAGTGAGCAGAAGATATCATGGATTCCCACAAGGAAATACATGAATCTACTTTCTAGTTTTTTAGCATCACAGCAAGAACACTTTGACTTTCTTAATTAATTGAGATAGTATGGAGGCCAATCCAACTGACAACCAGCTGCTTGTGCTAATCAGGGTGTGTGCTGAAGCTGAAACCGGCTGTCTGCTGTTTGCTTCAAGGAGGCAAAGGCCAAATGTGGGGGCTGGTGGGCGGGCAACATTCACTGTATAAGATGTACAGATATTTCCATCCACTTTTGGGGTGGAAAAAGTGCATCTTATACTCTGAAAAATACAGCAAGTGTTGGAATTTAATTGATTCCTTTTTGTCTTCTTTTCTTTTGAGCTTGTGGATTGTTTTTCTCAGCGCCAGCACGACAAAGGAAAAATCATCTTCTTCAGCAAACACTAACTCTTTTATTGTAATCAATAAAAGTTTTTTCTATTTACACTATAGCTTAGCCAGGCTCTTTATTAAGCCTCTTGTTTCCAGTTATTTCTTACTCACATGCACAGCCTCCTGTGAGGCTGCGTCCCAGGCCTAAAGCTATGTCACCTGTGTGCACACAACTCCCCCTCTTACAGGGGGTCTTACAGGGAGTGAGGTAACTTCTTCAGGGACAGCCCTTTTATAGGCTCTGATGTCAGTTGGTTGCTGACATCAGATATGGACAGAATTTTAAACCTCCTCCAAGGTCCCTGATTTGCCTGCACTATCACCAGGGCTTTTTATCTTTGCAACACCCAGGCCAGCAGATTTCACCCAGGCCAGCTGAGAGTAAGTCTGTCCTTTTTATTGCTATTTTGACACAACAGTTGGGTGAGTCCAGTGCTATAAGTCACCAATTAGGAAATGACCCTAGCCTAGTTTTCCACCACTGATAGGGTAGTGTACTAACTGGCCAGTACTTGTGCGTGTTCTTTAATATTGTTATCCTTAATTATAACTTGGATTTTTTTAAAAAGCAAGCTTAAGTTGAAATTAGATTTCCTCAGCCTGGAGAAATATAGCACCTTTAGAAAATGACAGGATTGTTTGATTCCCCTTAAAGGAGAATTCATTGGAGACTGAATTGTATGATTTGATTCAAAGGCCAAATAAAGAACACATTGTATAAACTTGGAAAACATTTTGCTAGCACTTATCAAGGTTTTAATAGCAGCAGAATATAAAATGCAAGTTACTTACGGGATAGCCATTGAGAGGCTGGAAATACAGGTTTTCATCAGTGATGCATACATGCCCTGGATTTGTTACCAATGGAGTGACCATTTCTGCTTTACATTCCATATGTAGCGTTTCAGAAACATTCTGAAATCTATTCAAATAATTAAGAAATGTTCAGTGTAAGTTTCTACTTATTATTTATCAGCACATCCCAGAGTTTTCTATCACACCTTTACACATATTTTTAGAATAGAATATTTACTACTTTATATACATTATAACAACCAGTGTGAAATTATTTTAGAGTACTGAGCAATAAAATGTAAACCAACAAAGGGGGTCTCCAAACATATTTTAGACTTCTTAGGTTATCTTTGTTTTGCCACAGAAATAAGTGATTCAAAAATTCAGAATTCAGCACAGTAAGATAAACATATATAAACACAGAAAACATTGTAAATTGGTATTAGGCAGCACATAGCTTCCTATTGCTGATCTACTCTTTGCTTTACATATTTTCCTAAGCATGTTAAAGATTTAAAAAAAAAAACTTAGATGTTTCCTAAACCAACACAGAGAAACATACCTGTTCTTATCAAATGATGTCCTGGCCAAACGTGACTGTAGAATAGCAGTTATCTGATTTAAAATAATAACAATAATCAGCTTTAATTTTTTAATGCAAATAGAATTGTCAGATTAATCCCTCTGTTAATACTGCATCTCTAGTACATACCATAGCAGCCTGGTCCCCTAGCTTGTCCAAGTGCGATGCTCTGTATAACTGATAAAAAACAGAAGCAATCAAATGCCATTTAGAAGTTTTCCCAGATATAAGGGATTTGAAGTCCACAGATACAGAGGAGACTGTCAGAATTACCAATTTTGCATTATATCCTTTTTATCTACAGACTTGCATCACAACAGACATAAATTATAAATCATAGATCAAGAGTCATAATTCATAGCTTTAGAGCCACATGTATCCCCCAGGAACCCCTTTTTCTATCATCAAGAGCCCCCCAATAGCAACTGCTAAAAACTATTTGCCTACTTAATCACCATTTTGAAATGATAAAAAATTAAGAACTGTAACAGAAGATCCTAAAAGTAGAATACTGCAGTAAACAAAGAGTCTCGTATACTTCCTGAAAGGTCAATTCTTGATATAGATTCCTTAGAAAATTAACTTTACCAAGAACACATCCATCCATATGTGCTCATTCATAAGAATTTTGTCCCAATCAGTAATATTCTCAGCAGCAATGCTTCCCTTGATTCAAGTTTGACTCTGGTGACTATATCCATGTAGATTCTTTGGCAGAGTTATGAAATGATTTTGACATTGCCTTCTTCTATAATATTATTTCAGTTTTCCAGTGAAGCTCATAGCCAAGAAATTTACTGAGGTAAATACTAATCAGGCACATTCTTGCTTAGCCTGTTCAAGATCACTCTAAGTTGGCTAGGTGATGCTACTAGTTCATAATTACTAAGCACAGATTTTC
The DNA here is from genome assembly GCA_032468015.1 of Mimophis mahfalensis. Classification (NCBI taxonomy): domain Eukaryota; kingdom Metazoa; phylum Chordata; class Lepidosauria; order Squamata; genus Mimophis; species Mimophis mahfalensis. Next base: position 445,100 of record JANHFR010000760.1, on the reverse strand, counting down.
TAAGCAGAGATATACTCATTACTGCTACAAATGATAAAAAAAGAAACCGATAAAATTTTTTCCTTTGTTTGACTGCCTGGACATGTGGTTTTGTACATGTCCACTAATTTTCCACAACCTCCACACCAGAGATTGCTCTTTGGGATTTTAGAGGCAGTCTGCAGGATTGTACATTTAAGCCAGGAAAAGAAAGATTTCATGCAAAAGAAAAAGAATCAGCCATTTGTTAAATGTTTCAAATATTTGACTAGATCAGTGGTTCTCAACCTGTGGGCCAGGACACCTTTGGGGGGTCGAACAACCCTTTCACAGGGGTCACCTA
>JANHFR010000760.1:403236-415946 GCA_032468015.1 Mimophis mahfalensis | reverse complement strand
GCTACATGCCCCCCCCCCCCCAGTCCCACTTTGGCCAGCAGGGTGCTGCAAGAGGCATCCGTCCAGTCTTTCCCCCACCCCAGCTGATCTGGGGCAGAGGAGAACTATAGTGCTGATCCGGCCCTTGAAGAAATCCAGTTTGACACTGCTCTGTGGACTAAAAATAATAAAATTAGGCCTTATCTATAGCTGTTTGAATATCACATTTCTCTTTCACTATTAGTTCTTACATGCTGAAATGTTTCAAGGTTGTACACTCTTAGGTTTATATCAAACCAAAGATACTGTATTTCTTGGGCATTTGAATAACATTCTTTTACTAATTATTATACCTCTATTTTATATATGAAGCAGTATCCAACTGCTTAAGCAAAGCACCTTAAAGATTTTTTGGAGAACATTAGGATGATGGTTGGTTTATTTCCCACCAAGTGGTTTTGTTTTGGTTTTTTTACCATGAAATCTATTCTAATGGTGTATTATTATCTAAGCAGCTTCCAATGGTGAAGAGAGACACAGACATTGTCAGGCATTGTTCATCTTTATATAAAGAAGCCTATTTTTCCAAATTTTGAGAAATCCCTTCTACTACAGAGTTCATAATCAAGAGTAAGTGGGCATAGATACTATGTGGTTTATAACAGGAAAAGTCAGCTATCAAAAAAGAAGAATGTTGACCAGAGTCATTATCTAGAATAGTTTCATATATATTCACTATATAGATGGGAAATCAGATGCACTTTTTAATATATGTCTAAGCCAGTGGCTACGCTATGCTGGCTGGGGAATTCTACTACTTGGAAGTCCACACAAGTTAAAGTTGCTAAGATTGAGAAACACTAGTATAGATCAATAATTCATTCTTCCTCTCACTTGCCTGCACTCGTTTGTACACTTAAAATCCAAGATAGATTTATCAAAGCTGCTTTATTCTTCACTATCCATGACAATAGTCCTTAGACATCTTCAATGTTGGCCTCTCATTTTCTGTTTTCCTTTTGGGCCAGCAAGAAAAGAAGCAATGAATCACTTTTTTCTGCTACTTCATACTCCAAAGGATAATGGAACTCTATTTTGTGCTTTCATAGCAGTAATAAATTTTGTGGCTCTCCTCTCCATTATAATTATCCCTTTCTCCTGATCATTTTTTTTTTTTGGAGAGCAGGTGAGATATTCTTTGAATATGTAAAGGTTTGCTTCGGAATTATAGCACTGGTCTAGCAATTCAAGTAGATTATAGGGCCTGCACAGCTATTGGTTGTTCTTTTTCTACTTTATGAGCAGTTGAATGACCTCTGCAACCAACACAGTGTCTATGAATATGCAGAAATCTTCCTTTCACAGAAGAGAATAGGGGGAAGAGTTTTTGCCACCACAGTCTTTGGGTGCACTGTTTCTTCTTACTTAATCATCATCATCATGCTAGCTCAGGACTGAACTTAGCAAGAAAGATTTAAGAAGTTTTGATTCAATAGAGTGGAATTATTTTTCCCCCAGTTTGGTCTCAGCTCAACATATGAAGTACAGAATGATTTCTTATTATTTCCATTCTCTGCCACAAAAGCTGGTTGGCTTTATTTATCTCACAGGAAAAAAAATTCATATCAGCAGCAAATACACTGATGCCCACAAAAGTAATTCTTTTAAAAAAATCCTTTTTAAGATGCTAACAAATTTACTTACAAACACCTATATTTATTATTTCATAAATAGGCGCAACAGCTTCCATAAAAAAGATTAAATACAGACACAGGATGAAGAAACAATAATACAGAGCCATATGTAAAGATTATAATTTAGCTGTTTCCAATCTGTTTCTGCATCTAATAAAATATCAAGAAAGCATTTGGCAGTTTTATACATGAGGACGTAAATGACATTTACTAACTGTTACACATAAAGTGATAAAAAAGCAGTTTTAGGCAGTACAAAATAAATGTGTTTGCTCTTTTCCCAATATCACTTTTTTCTTTGTATAATTAATGACACAAAGCCAATTTCTGTTTAATTAAAATCATTTGGGAATAATTTTCATCTTTCTTTTCAGAGTTTGAAAATATAGAACTATTAGTCAGTTGCTTAAAAATGAAGTAAAAATATGAATGTTTGCCAATTTAACCCCCTTTGTGAAATCAATAAACTGGAATGAGCCAGTTTCAAAGTACAATTAGCTACAAAAAACATTCACATTTTATACTCTAGGAGAGTGAAACATAGATGCTATTTACAACTTGCTATGACTGCTACATAAAGCCATTTAAAAAGTCTTTAGTAGTTTCATATAAACACCCATTATGAAAACCAATGGAAAATCCAGGACTTTTATCCAAGACATCTACAGTTGCTAAGGCAGTTACTAGCGCAGCACTTCACAGCAAAAATAAAAACCAACAAAATCCAAATGGTCCAATCCTCCTTCTTCAAGGAAGGAAGAAAAGCAATGTCCATTTAAGGAAGGAGAAAGAAAAAGAAAGGAGGGGTGGAGGAACAAGACTTTTTTTCCCAGAGTGAATGACCCACCAGCAAAAATAGTCCTAAGTGCTTAGCGACGTATGTTCTAAATAAATGCAGAACTGCCTCAACTGCGTAAAGCAGTCCATGACGAAAAGACTTTCCTGCATTCCTCAGCGAAAAGAAGAGATGCATTTCCAAAATATTTTCAGGTAAGATACAGTGCTTTGTCCCTCTGCATGGCTCTGTTGAAGAGAGGAGGGAGAAAAAAGAAGTTAGGAGTCACGTTAAAAAAAGTAAGGGGACACAATGGATGGGATGCTGTTAATCTCTGAATCCATGCTGTGATTTTTCAAAGCTGCTAAAACAGTCATACTATATTTCATATTCTCATTAAACTCAGGTGAAGCTTTATTTTCATCGAGAGCTCATTGTTGAAAGAAAACCACATTCTTTTGATACTGCGGGAAAAACGGGGGAAACTGCAGAAATTTTATTATCTCAAAAGTAATATTTATTCTGATTGGAGATTTTAAAACATCTTTTCTTCACAGTACTTCGTGGTGGGAGGGTTGCAAATTAATAGTTGTTATAATTACAAAGTATTGTGGTTGAATGAAAATATAATCTTTGCAACTTCCCTTCAAGTCAAATGCCCTGAAAATGAATGCTTTGTGAGAAGTGTACCCCTGGGAGTCATAAAGCCCAGTTGGATGGTAAGTCTGACATCTTAAGCAAACTACACATTAGAGGAGCAAAGATATAGGCAAGGAACTCTGGCTATGTAATAAGACATTGCACTTGCTATCTCATGCTCTAAAGCAAGGGTGTCAAACTCGCATTGTCACAGCGGCATTACATGATGTATCACAACTTCTTCCCCCTTCGCTAAATCAGACATGGGCGTGGCCAGCATGTTGACATATCCGGCCCACAGCCCTTGAGTTTGACAGCTCTGCTGTAAAGCTTCTTCCTAAGAGTCAAGAAATTCTCTATACTGCAAAGGATAAACAAATGAACATGGGAAACCATCCATAAGAGTGTCTTGTCCTCATGCATAAGGCCCTCTGGATCAATGTGATTGTCCCTTCTCGGTCTAGAATTTTTGAAATGTTGAGTCTTATCTGTAGTGCAAGATCTTCTCCCAAAACCTCTTTCCTTAATTGTGGCATATGAAAATGATCCTTCTGTTAGCAATATGAAGATTTCTGCTAGGCTCTACAATATATTTGTTGTATAAAAATGAAAACCATGCCTGAGTCTAGTTTTTGTTTTAAATGCTATTTAATGCCAGGTGGCATGCAATTCCTGCTCACCCACTACTGCAGTAATCATTATTCCATTCCACGGTCTGTGCTGGGGGATTTCTGCACCCTGAACGAACATATTCCATTGCTTGGGTAACAACTTGTGCAGCTGTAGATGCTGGATTGATAATATTCTGGTAATCAGGCTGGAGAGTAAAACCCTAAAAACAAAAACAAAATAAAACAACGTTTAATTATGCAAGCTAACCTCTCAATTGAAAGGCTTGATAAAATACCGAGTTGTTCTTCACCATTCTGAAACTTGCAGCAAAAAGAAAATGGATGGGCACTTGTGGCTTTTCAGACAATAATTTTAATTGGTTAAGACAAATGCCAGACAACAAATTGCAATCATGTAGAGAGAATGATGAGGCAAAGAACAAAGACATTTTTAAAGCTTTGCAAAAAAAACCCAAAACAAAACAGTGCATTCAACATGAGAAAATAAAAGAAAGGTCTGTGTTTCTTGAAGCTCATATTTCAATTCAACCCAAGGATATTCTATTAGTTAATTCCAAGAATATGCAACAGAATCTTTTTGAAGGAGGCAGGCAGCAGGTGGCTGAGTGTTTTATTAGACTACACCTATTCACAATTATTGTTCTCAAACCCCTTTTATTTGGTTCAGCCACAAAAGGACCATCTGCTGCTTCCTTTATTTGCACTTCTTTCTCAACTACACAAAAAATCAACTAATGTAGCAAAAAAACCAACAGCCCTCCCCTTCTAGCCCTCCCCCCACTTGCTGTTGTTTTCAACATGTTTAAATGTTTTCCAAATCAGAAAGCTGATCAGATTTTCAAGAATGCTTTACTGCCAAAAGGCCAGGAGACCTGCTTTATTGTGTATCATAATAGACCAACTAATGTACACCAGAGAAAACAGAACAAACCAGCCTAAAAAGAAACTTCCCAAGGACATCAGAGGATGATACATTAAGTAAATGTTCCGTTTAACTGAGCAGAACAAATTTGTCAGAAATTGCACTCTCTTCTCACTAGTTTATATTTGGCAAACAGAACAGATACCTAACTTAAACCAACAGGTTTCTGACTGACTATTCATGTTACTTACTATTTCATGAGTAGCTCATGCGGTGTGGTTCATTTAACAAGAGTGAATTTTTCAAGCACTCTTTATTTTCAGGTAGGCCAAGATACATAATTATGAAGGATGAAGAAGGTTGGGGCACTTAATTGCTGGAATATAAACTGAAATCATATTCAATTTACTTGACCAGTCAATGGAAATTCTTACAGTATCTCCAGATTTACAGGCTCCTGTCAATCTCAGAAATGGCTTAATATTATGAGGGGACAATGTTTAAATTCATCCACTTTCTAATTATTATTTTTTTCTACATGGCAACTAAAAAAAATATGCAGCTTATATAATGATTGGGAAGGGAGGGAGGAAGGGAGAAAGGAAAAGAGTAGTTACCCTTCTAAATGAATTCCAGATTTCCAAAGCAGATTTGAATGTTTATGTAGGGGTGTTTTGTTTTGTTTTGTTTTTTTGACAAACAAATAGCTCAGGAAACCTTAATATTTTCTGTTCCAGTGGAAAACAACAGAGCTAAAAATATGCTACTAATATGCCTCTAATATTAGGAGTGTCTACAATATGACTAAGCAAAACCAATGTATTTATTTTACTGTTGTACATAGCATATTTGAGAACATCTGAATGTAATTTGGAGTGTCAGATTTTTCTAAAACAGTCTTTTTAAAATTTTATTCCATGACATTTCTTTTTAATATAAATAAGTCATATATGCTAATTTTTACCCTAGTTCTGTGATGTTTTGCTAAATTGTATAACACATAATTCTTTCCTAATCTCCTATGCTGCTTTTCCCTCAGGATACTTTTTAAACTTTTCCACATGATACCTGTTTCTTTTAACTGCTGAGTTAACATTTAACTGCATTTAAATGTAGTATGTTTCAATTCTTAAGAATGGATATTGTTTTAAATCTATAAATCTGTATTAACAGAGAAGATTTCTTATATTTTTAAGTGAAACTATTTTTTGTTATAAATTTATTTTTTTCTTATACAAATACATCTTTTATCTGAGCAGGGTTGTTGTGGCTACAATCACATCCACCAATCAAATGCTAACATAATTATACTTTGCCAAAATTTATCACATTTCTCCTTGTATAAACAGGCAGCACCCAGCCAAGCTGTTTCACGCCCATACGCCCACCGGAGGACAGCAAGGAATGGCTCAGCTGAGTGCTTCCTCCTGCCCAGCCAGTCTTTGCTGTCCTCCAGTGGGCAGGGGGGGGGGGGCGAATGGCTTGGCTCACCGCCATGCCTGCCAGAGGAGAGCACAGGCTGACTGGGCTGGAGGAAGCGCCCAGGTGAGCTGTTCCTTGTTTCTTATGGCATGAAGAGGAGAAAGCTTCTCCCCCTCACTCTGAAACAGAGTAGGGAATGGCCCTGCCGCTATTGGGGTAGGGAGGCGCAGGGCCAGCCAGGAGTGCGATTTGCCGGTTCTCCGAACTGCGCAAAATCGTAACAACTGGTTTGCCTAAACCGGGCAGAACCAGCTGAAACTCAACCCTGCCTTTATTCCTTCTTGGTCAAACACCACTTGGCATCCTGCATGTTCCATTTGGTGTACCAAATCCATCTGAGCTTCCCCTTCTGATGTCATTTCTGCCTTGCTGCATATCATCCAACCTCTATACTTCAAGTCCGGGATGTTGTTTTTCATATTCTTCACCATCACCACAGAATCCATTGTTAGTAAGTCCTTTTATCGCATCTTGGTAGTATTTTGTTTGTTCTGCTACAACTTCTGCATTCTGGGCTATATCATCAGTTTGTTCCTTCCCTTCTGCTTTCAATTCCACCATATGGTAGTCACCCCCATTTTTTCGGTGGTATTTAATATATTTAAAGCATTATTTCCTGTATCTTCCATTTTATCTATCAAGTCAAGCATTCTTAGAAGGGTAGAGGACATTCTTAAAAGGGTAGAGGACATTCTTAAAAAGGTAGATGTTGTGGCCCAGTCTCCTCCTGCTGATGTGCCAAGTGACTCTGACTTGGATGAAGACCTGAAGCCGGTAGCTGACAGTGTGACAGAGGTGGTTCCCCACCCCCCCACATGGGCCAGCAAGTCCTGGATGCTGACAGCATGCCAGCAGAGGCTGGGCACCCTTTGAGTCAGCAGGAAATGGTGAGGCCTGACAGCAATGGGGAGGAGATCTTGCTGGACACCAGAGAAAGACGTAGGCTTAGAAGAGAGCAACAGCGCCGAAAGAGGAGAGGCTGGGCTGCAGCTGACCACTAATTGGGCCACAACCTAGAGGGATTATAAGGGGTGTGGCTGTAGGTGGTTCCCTGCGCGAAACAACTTTTGTCTCTCGACGTGTGAGTTTTGCTTTTGGCTCCCAGCTTCTTGGTCAGTCCTTGAATTCTTGCTTGGAAAATCTGTTCTTATCGGCAATTAGTTTTTGTTGGCTTCCTTCCCAGACCTCGTTAATCAAGTACTTTGACTTGCTTCTGAACTGTTCTGAGAGCTTTAAAGAGACTGTCAGCTTTAGCTTGAGAACTCTAGGACATTGGGAGGTTTGTTTGCACTTCTCTGAACTGGGGCTGAACCGAGGGGTACTGAACAGTAGAAGACATCCTATCACATAATTCATCTGTTTTCATTTTTCAAACTTAGTCGTCACCGTTTTAATCACATCTCTGTCACACAGTTCTTTCCTACTAGCCTAGCAGACTCTCTTTTCTTCCTGCAAGTATTTAATGCTTTCTTTTTCTATTATTCTCTTTAATGTAGTCTGCAGCTTTAATCAGGATTTTAGAGTTATTTTAAGGTTGCTTGCTTTTTTGAGATTGTTTTCAGTGAGAAGAATTCTTCTTACCCTTCAACCAGCTCTGTTCGCTCCTCGCTCCCACTTGTGCAATCTCATGTTCAGGTTGACTCCGACTTTGGGGTGGCCATTTTCTGACCACCCCTTAGTCCTGTCTTTGGCGTTGGGGATTTCCTGGTCTGGGAGGAGATATGCGGCTCTCCTCAACCTACCAGGGGTTCCCCCTTTGCTTCACCACTCCTCCAAGATGGCTCTGGTTCCATACGGAGCCCTCCAACCAGCAAGCCTGGACCAGGGCCATGGTGGTTGTGGTCCCTGTGTTGAGTACCACTGCAAGTTCAATGGGAAGTCCTCAAGTTGGGATTTTTTTAATTTTCAAAGGCTAAACATTTAAATTGTACTGTAATTTATATCTAACATGTAAGTTATACTGATATAAATCCCTCCTAAATAATCCTAAAATAGCTAGCTTGCTTTCTGACTTTAATTACATTTTTAAAAAGATTTGGATTCACAAAAATTGATCTGCACCCTTTGAGTTGTCAACTTCTGTATTAGTTAACTGACCCACTGAATTAATTCACAGTAATTCATGAATCAAAACATCTTCTGAAAAAGAAACAAGGTTGGGGCCTCCTCATTTTTTTTACTCTAGCTCCTGCAGGAATCAACTGCATGACTATTTTTGGAATAACTGGTTTGAAATTTCTATGTCTATCTATCGGTCTGTCTTGGAACTGGCACCTCTGATTAGTTTATTTACGTTCTATTTTTGTTCTTTACTCTCCGTTATTGCTCTTATTTTTATGTTTTGTTTTCAGAACAAAGCTAGATTTATTAATCCTGAGAACAATAAGCAAAGTGTTATTGAATTCAATAGCCTACTCTACTGCTTCTGCTCAAGAAAGAATAAATAAGCTGTAATTTAAATTTTTAAGCAGATTTCCTTATTAATGAAGGGTTTTCTTTTCTACTGTTAATTGCAAAACAGTAAGATAAATGAAAGTAAATGCTAATATTTCAGTTTCTTAGATTTAATTTGACAATTTTGTTGGTATAATAATGCTTATTAAAATTATATCACAAAGCTAATGGAAGAATATCAGAAATACAAACTGAGAAAACATGATTTCAAATTGTTCTTTTACTTACTCTCAAGAGAACACAGAAACAGGTATCAGTAGAAGAACTTTGCGTACAATTGTTTCAAAAATCATAAAACTGAATCTCTATGAACTAAAAACACAGTGGTAAATGTTACGCATTGTGCCACCCAAGATAAGATCAACAACCATTTTGTGGCATGCCTTGAATTTTAAGGTTCACTTCCTAGTTCCATGCTGAAATAAAAATAAAGCACTTGATAAAGATTAATTTGACGTCAGATGCCACATTTGCTCTTTAATTAGATTTCTGTTACCCTACTTGGGGGTTTTGTATGGGCCTGTAGCAAGTACAAAAAAGCTTCCAGCAAAACATAAACAGTGACCCTCATCTTCCCACTTTACCGGGAACTAATTTCATTTCCTGCCTGTCTAAAGAGGTATTTTCAACAGGCATCTCTGTTTTGTCTTCACAACTGATTTATACATCAATCTCAATGTGATGTTTTTTAAAACTCTTAAATTACATCCAAATTCTAAAGCATCTATTTATTACACAAGGAAATTGAAAACCTGTCTGTGTGATATCACACAAAGATTCTCCCTGAAGGTTATGAGGACAGTTGACAGATATTAATGATTTTTCTCCTTCTCCTAAACCACATTTAGAGAAACAATGTGAAGGGGAAGGAGTACTGAAAGTGTCTAAAAGGAATGAAATACAACCAAATACTTACTCAATTTTAAAACAGCAAAACAAGCCAATATTTTCTTAAAAAGCTAGTATGTAATCATAGTGCTAAAGAAAAAAATGTTGTAAAAGAGTAGAAATGAATATATTTGAAATCCATGTCCATTTCTCATGGGAATTGAAAGCAATAGTTGAGCTACAGAAGGATGCCATACTTGAGCTATACAAGGATAACAAAATTCATGTATGTATGTTTGTCTATGTTTATGTTTGTGTAGGTATCTGTCTATCACGCAGAAGTTAGTTTGTTTTTTCGATATGATGTTCTCCACTAAGAACAGTGCTTTTCAATGTTTACATCTTATATCTCATCAATTACACTAGCAAAGAATCTTGATATCACTATGATTAAAACAAAACCCCCAGTTTTGGTACATTCATATGTTATCAGGCATTACTCAATATGTAAAACCGTTACTTATGTTGTTCTTCTCTAGTTCACAACACAAGTTATCTCTTTGAAGTTGGCAAAAATCTGAAAATGAAGACATTCCTCCCTATGTCTTTCCAAGCTAAAAGATGAAGAAGCTAGAATTATGCTTAGACAATGATTTTTCCACCAATATTACTTGTTATTTCCGGCCTCCATTGCTGGTGATTCTACCAGATTAGTAATGTGCTTTTTGGATAGTGGTTATATGCCTCCTTCCCACTTAGATGCCTGTCATATACAGCTCTATATGATTTCATATTTTCATGTAGCAAGCACTTATCTTGGTTAATAAGGAGTTATACTACTACTTTCATTTTCCTGTGGTTCAACTCCATCATTCCACTCAGTCACCTAGTTTCTGCCCAAGCTCAATACCTTGATTTCCTTTTCTTATTAGGAAATTAGAATAGGTTACATATGGTGGTAGAATTTGTTAAGTTTTGAGTAATCCTTGTGTATCAAGGATGTGCATCGGAAGTCTGAGAGTAGCAATGAATGAGCACAGTGACTCAGTAACCACACAGATGTACTGAATTGTTAAATATTGTTTTCTTTTAGCAAAAACAAAGTCCCCAAATGAGTCCAAGTTGTACACATGTAAATAGCAGAGACAGTCAAAGAATGTTTCAATGATATTCAGATAATCAGTGTCTTCTTACCAGCAATATTCTGTCATACACATAATGCAGTCCTTTCAAGTTGCAAACAGCAGCAAAACTCTAGCAATAACAAACTAACCCTCACAGCCAAAATCCATCCAACAAACAGAGACAACAAACGGGGTTACTGGCTTCCTCTTAAAAGCAGGTAATGTAATTACTATACTCTGTTATTATGTAAATGATGCAACACAAACCTCATGATACATTTTTACACAACTAATATACTATATTATTTTATATATTTCCTTCCCAACAAGTTAGGCAGTGAACCCATTCCTAATGTAATTAACTATGGCCCAGTCACTAGGAAATGATCATTCTGTTGCCGTATCTCCACACATGAAGCCACAACATTTTTTAGTCTGCATTATTAAACCTCACTAGGATTTATGGAACCCCTAGTCTAAGTAGTTTGGAAGAGGCAGACTGTTTTAATTAGCTTTTTGTAATTACAAATATACACATGACATATTAGACTATATAAATGGTACAAATCCAATGTTGAAAATAGGCACTTTGGCTTAGGGATAGAGGTAAGAAAATAAGCTGACTCCTAGCCAGAACATCAATATTTTAGGAAGGAAGCTGATCCCAAAATATTTGTATACTGCTTAAAAAACAAAGTATGGGGGGTGGACTAGAAGACTTCCAAGGTTCCTTCCAAATCTGTTATTCTGTATGCAGTAAGTTAGCCTATGAAATATTGCAATGCAAGAAATATATTACATATCAAAATGAGGCAGTTTTTGAACCAGTGTATTTTTATTCTGTTTTAATGAAAACTGTATTTACATTTTATTAGTAAGTAGGAAAATCTATATTACAAAAAGTCATTAGCAGTGCAAATAAAGACATCCATGTGTATGTGATCTATTTCCTACAACTCATTTTAAAAGAGTTTTACTTGAAAATAAAATGTATATGATATACTTAAATATGATAACTACAAAGAAAATGCATAGCTGTTCTTGCTTATGCATATTATATGAACTTTACTTAACTAGCTAACAGAGGTGTTATTCAGCCAGTTCCAACGGATTCCGGAGAACTGGTAGGGATAATTGTGACTGATTCGGAGAACTGGCAAATACCACCTCTGATTGGCCAACACTGGCAAATACCATTTCTGATTGGTTGACTGCATAGCCACGCTCACTAAGCCACACCCACAGAACCGGTAGTAAAAAAATTTGAATCCCACCACTGCTAGCTAGCCTGCCTTTGTGATTTTTTTTTTTTTGGCTAACGAATTTAGAAGAATATACAACCAATGAGAAACTTCAGACAGAGGTGAAAGGGGAACATAATGGATTCATTTTAACCATATGTAGTTGTTCCTTCACTAGGAGAAAAATGTTCTCCAAGGATTATAACTTGCTGAGAATTGAGAATCATCACCATATGAACATTTCCAATAAATCCCCTCCCACTAATGTTTCTCAAATGATGTCATAATCAAAGGTAGTATTCAGCCAGTTCTGACAGGTTCCGGAGAACTAGCAGCGATAATTTTGACTGGTTTCGAAAACCAGCAAATACCGACTTTGATTGGCCGACAGCACAGCCACGCCCACTAAGCCACGCCCACAGAACCGTAGTAAAAAAATTAGAATCCCACCACTGGTTATAATGTTTTCTTGCAAGCCAACCTATACTCCCCACAATTAGGGTCATTGCTTATGGAATGGTGCCTACACCTAGAGTTATAGATCAGAACAATGCTTTTCCTACAACAATTCTTTTTCTATATTTAATACTTTATTTCAGGATGCAGATGTCATTTAACAATGTCATCTGCCTCTTTGCAGAAGGGTAACTTCCCCGCCATCTTGAAGGAGGCAATGGCGAGACCCCTCCTTAAGAGGCCTGTGTTGGACCTGGCTGTGTTAGACAACTTTCATCCGGTCTCCAACCTTCGCTTTGTAGCAAAGGTTGTTGAGAGCGTGGTGGCTCATCAGCTTCCTCAGTTCCTGGACGAAGCTGATTACCTAGACCCATTCCAGTTGGGCTTCAGGCCCAGTCACAGCACTGAGATAGCTTTGGTCGCACTGGTTAATGATCTCTGGCGTGCCAGAGACAGAGGTTGCTCCTCTGCCCTGGTGCTTTTAGACCTCTCAGCGGCTTTTGATACCATCGACCATGGTATCATGTTGCAGCGGCTTAGGGGG
>JANHFR010000760.1:322610-335287 GCA_032468015.1 Mimophis mahfalensis | reverse complement strand
AGGTAAACTCTAAGAAACTTTATTTGGAAAATAAAAGGAGAAAAACCTAGCTGTCTGCATCTTTCCGATGCTTACTGGCTCAGCATCTCAAGTAAAAAAAAGGAAATGCAACAGAACTTTTCTTTAGACATGCGCACAGAGTATAAACTTGTAGTAATCAAAACATGGCTGAGACATATGGAAATCACCATGGTTATGAGATAAGATGTCCTACAAACATCAAAACTGTTCTCTAGGAATTGAACCTAGCTGGCAAACAAAAAACCCGCAGTGACACAAAATACGTGGGCAATGTCTAGATGCACCAATGAAGCAATGGTTAGCACTTGCCTGAAGTTAAATATTGGTCAATGGAATGCAAGGGAGGTTGGAAGACTTAGTTTCCTTGTGACTATGTAGGAATTTTAGGGTGATCCCTCTTAACTCTGTGCCTCCTACATTTTTATCTGAAAGCAATGTTCTGAGTCAGATGTTAGTCAAATCTTTGCTTTAATAAACTGACTTTACGTACTGCTATGATTCTATATTGCCAACCCTTTCCTAATCCTCAAAAAAGCTTGGGTTTTCCAATGACATGATATAGCACAAACAAAAGAAATTATACACTGCATTAATCATGTGATCTCTATTTCAAAGGCTTGACAGGATATATTTTTAATGGCTACTAGATACTACCCAAATAAAGATACTATATTTAAAACAATTATACTATTAATAACCATCTATTAGCAATGGAAGAAGACTATTATCTTTATTCTCCCTGGTATACCCACATGTGATCAATTATTTGATGTCTTATTTCTGGATTAGCTGGACCTTCCTCCCAGGATAGCAGGCCTTTTCTGAATAAGAGAAACAATGGATTGGAAAGCAATTAAATAGTATGATTTCCCACTTATGATAATCTCTCCATCATCCTTCAAATCTGAATCAGCCATTTTGTCAACTAGGCCTGCATACAACAGTAAAGCAATAGACAATAGTCTATGGCACCTGTGGCTGACAATGATTAACTTGTCTGCAGTTAGATAAACAAATAGCAGGCACCTGTAAAGATTACTTCCTAAAGGTATAACAACTGTTTGGCAACGATCATGCTGGCAAAACAGCTGCTTCCATTCTGGAGCACAAACAACGCAGTGTCTTCAGCAACTGTCAGCTCTGGTGCTTTATCAGTGATATCTCATTAGCTAGAAAGAAGGCTTAAATGCTTTGTTTATAAATTATGATTATTTCTGATTGCAGCAGTTACTGATAGTGCCACTCATTTGCAATGCAATTCTTTGAATTTGTTTAATTACAATTTGAAACAAGACAGAGAAGATTAATTAACCCACCTGGCTGGCTGGCACATACTCCTGGCTCGGCTCTGTCATACTCATGTACATGTTTTCACCGTCAAACTGCAAATAGAAAAAAAATAAATCAACAACTTTTAACGCTTCTAGCAAAATGTGATAGCTATAATAATAAAAAATAAATTACAGCTTGCTTTGAAAGGCTGTTTCTGTTGTCATCCTTATTGACCCTGGATGTCAGTGATTAGAGGTAATTAGTGCTCTAGTAATTACAGTAAGCAATGAATGGTTTCTTTTCATCTGCAATCTGTTTTAAAACAAAATGGCTCATTTTCAATACCATGTATATATACTGCTGTTAGGATAATGAAGTAAAATGTGACTTGAACATTTCTGATGAGGAAAAATTACAATAAAAACATAAATATTTTTAATAGATTCTGGATTTTGGTCCAAACAAAAATAAAATCAACCCAGTATTGTACCTTAATGTATCACCCATTTAGAAAATAAGGAAAAACAGTAAAACTTCAAAATATTTCAGGCAAATTTATCAAAATAGTCAAAGATGAGGCATAAAACATTTTGCTAATAGAATAAAAGTAAAGGTCATAAATGAAATTACCATGACAGAAAATTAAGGTAACATATATTTTCTTCCCTTAAATACAGATTAATGATTAAACTTAAATGAAATCAATCAATTCAGCAATTAAACTGATAGCATAATATTAAAAAAATTCTTCATGCCTATTTAATATACATTTTTTTACACTGACAAAACTCATACGGCAGGTGATTAAATATATTTTTATCCAATACGTTCAGAAATACTTTTGCTATACCTTAAACTTTCCTGATATTATGGAGTACCACCACCTAAACTGAATGAATTATTTGCAAAAATAATTACACTGCAATGAGGTACTCCATAATTTTTTTTAGGATATTAGGGTTCTGTTCACATATGACTGACCAAACCTGCCTTATGTTGCCTATATTAATGGACAGGAAAATCAAAACAAAGTCTGGTTTTCAGAAGTCATGGTTAAATAAGATGCCCAGACCACTATATATATTGTTTACCTTTAGAAAAGTACAGAAGATTCCCGCAGATTGTTTTTATAAAGACGGTGAAGAACTTAGTTCTTTACTCCCTCTGTAACTGAAACGATTTCCTGACTCAGGTTGATAAGAATCTTTTTTTAAAAGTTCCATTGGAAGAATCTTTTCTAAAGCTTCCAGAGCTAAACCACTCTCTTTTGTAGAGTGTTGAAATGTTTAATCTTTTAAATGGAGAGAAGGCTGGTAGATATTCTTATCTTTTAAAGTTAAAGCAAAGACTAAAACTCAGAACCTTTGATCAATCAATCAACACTCAAGCTTTCTGTATGACTTTGTTCTAGTCTACCTATTGCCTCTAGCTTTTCTTCCAACACTAAGGCAGAACTAGTGAAATAGAAGTTGTATACCTGGCTGAGGTAAAAACTCTGCTTTATGTTACATGTACAATGTGATCCTGGGCCTTCCTTTCACGCAAAGATAATCTCATAGGAACATTGGTAACAAAGATTCAGATTTGGCTGTGTTAATTATGGAACTTGGGGAAATATATGGGACCCTCAGCAATCATTCTCTTTTCACTCAGATTGGGTGAGTGGAGCCTCAAAATTCTACTGAAATACTTCATAATAGGAACTGAGATAGTAAAAAACAGCAAACTTCTAATAAAGTCATAATTACCAGTAGTTTATAGAGTATAACTTCAAATATACTATATTGCCACCTGGAAGAAAAGGAAGAAATCTCCACTGAGTTAAATGACCTGTCTATATCAGTTTGAAAAACAATATTCAACTAGATATATTCAAATTTGATTTATAGACCAAACTTCCTTTTAAGTTCTAATATGAAGTAATAACAAGAACAAGGTAAAAAAACTACTTAGCTTCCAGTCATCATGTTTCTCATTTCTCATTTGAGTTTCTCTGCTCTGTTACAAACTAATATTTGAAAGGTATTTGCTTTGAAGATTGAGCAAATAAAATTACTGGATCTGTTCTGAAAAAAAAATCATAAATTCTTAGGTCTCTCAGTTGAAGTGATCAATATCAGTTTTCCATACTTTACAAATGTGAATAGTATGGTTTCTTAAGATTTTAATTCCATGGATATTGTTTTGATGCATTTAAGCTCCTAAGGCAATTCTACTACCACCACTACTATTATTAATAATAATAATTACTAATAATTGTTGTGATGCATCAACATAGCAGAATTGTGTTTACCAGCAAAATAAGCTATTTTTATTAAATAAAGCTGAGTGCATAAGCTGACAAGGCAGTACCTGAGTAATGTTAAATTTAGTCTCTCCTGAAGGAACAAAATGATTGTATATGGGAAGCAAAAAGGATCTTTCAAAGATAATTTCACACAAATATGATCAATATGCGAGCATGTATTAACTTGAAGCTCTATAAGTATTAAACTGATTTAAGCATATGTAGTTGCAAATCTGTAACTACCATATTGGCTGCCACTTTGATTTTTTTTCAGGATCATTTTTATTAAGGAGTTTGATTACAATAGTAAAAACGTATACTCAAGCTTCAAAACAAATAACTTTCAAATGTTAGTTAAATTTTACACATGAAGTACAGTTCAGTACAAAGTGTATGTCTCTCTGTCTCTGTGTTTAATGGAAAATGAGGGTGATCTTGGGGAAAAGAGATATTGACTAGGAAACCAAAGAGGCAAGATTCTTCAATAGGTTAATAGGCAGAGAAAGGAACAGACCAATTGCCATAATGGATTAAGCCAGCAGTCCCCAAACTTTGCAGCTTGGGGGCCCAGCTGTGGTAGAAAGAGAACCAGGCCAATTGCACAGTGGGCTGGCATGCATCTAGCTCAACTTATATGAGTGGCCAGCCAGCACGGATATGCCTACAAACGCAGTTTGACTGCAAGCTGAGCTGGGCGTGCATGCGTGTCTGCACTGGCCTATTACTCGTGTGAGTTGAGCTGCTTGTGTGTGCACATGACCTGGTTTCTAATAGGCCAAAGCCTGGGGGTTGGGGATCCCTGGATTAAGCAGTTAAAAGTGGTGGTGGAGAGTTTATACTTTCAGATTTCCAAGATTCTGTTGGACCCTTGAAATAAGGTAGAATTAGTGCATTTCCTGTCTAGTTTTATCTGGGATGGCTGTCAGTCTATCTTTCTGGGTGTATATGAACAAACAATACAGCATCACATAGAGATTTATTTGTATTTTAATATTATGGTTGTGGAAGGGTTTCCTGTTATTTTTAACCTATATTATTACTAAAACTCAATTCCCCAAAAAGCTCTTCATGGAAAGTTAATAATATAACAAAGCCCAGAATCAGTAATTTTTAGGATCTGTAATAAGAGAAAATGGTGAAATTTGGAAATTAGAAATGATAAAATATGGCTAAAGACAGATTGAAGAGGTAAATTATCTTCTCATTTATCTACTCATTAGACTAAAGAAGGGAAAAAACCTAATCTTGTAGAAACCTTTGCAGTCCAAAACAGAAAAGCTCTATAAAAGATACATCATTATAAAACTAAAATTCTGTTCTTCTAACTTGGCAGTCCAATGTGTGATTTACACAATAGCCTGAAATTGGCCAAGGAGAGGTAAAGGAAAAAGGCCACATGTAAGCTCATTTCTGGTAGTGCCTCTAAAAATCCTAATTTTCATAACTGAAATAGAAACCCTGTCATATCACATTGAAAATTAAAATGCCATTGTTATTAGACTCTTTGATACTCTCAGTACAAATACTGTACTGAAATATATATCAAACTCAAGGAAAAAAACATTAGCTTCTTTCCTATGTTATCCATGGAAGAGCTCTGAAAGAATAAAGCAAATTCATAGTCTGCCACCCACTGTGATACGTTTAGTCTGAGGATGCCAGCAGTAACACTGTAGAAGGCACCCAGTTATGGACTGTGCCACAGCAGCCAAAAGAGTAAGTGAGAACCATGTACTTCATATTGCTATTTTCAGCATATCTTGCTGAAAAAATGAATGCATGCTTTTGTGTTGGCCTGGTGATTTTGTTCAGGAGATCAAAAAAGGCACATGCTGAAGATTCTTCCATCATCGTTTGGTAGCCAAAATATTGCAAAATAGCATAAACTTAAATCTGGAAAATAAAACATCTTTGACAATTCAAGTTACCTAAATTAAAGCAGAGACAGAGATTTTCCTCAAATAAACCTTCAAATCATTCCATTAAACATCTGAAAACTACCTTAATATTACCAGCAAAACATTAATTTTCAACTTATTTTATTCCAAATAGCTAATACATACTATTCTTCTACTGTTTTCAATACTGTTTTACATTTGTTTTTATCTTCTAGATATATTTTATGTCCACAGTCAGTTGTGATTTGGATCAATTATTTCCCTTGAGCACTTCAAAAAGTAAAAAAAAATATAAGGACGAATTTTAATCTGCCTTCACTTGCTAGGGCTATCATAATGCTTATATGTATTTTAATTCTCCAATAAATACATATTCTTTCCTTTCTTTCTTTCCCTCTACTCTCCCTCTCCCCCATCCAATGTTTGCAACTTAAATTAACTCATTCTCTGTGTAAATGTCTAGCAGAACCAAATGTCCGGTCAAATGTGGAATATAAGTGGGATAAATTTTAAAGCCATACAAGAGAGGTCAACCCAGACTTGTCTCATTACTTGTACCGCTGACATAAGTTAATGCAACACTTGAGAGAAGCTGTAAGTCTCTTTAGCTTTCTGCCTTGAGTTGCACGTGTCAGTGCTTGGCTGAGTCCCAGAATTATTACCATCCCTCTGTGTAGCATACAGCCTCAATGGAAGATGCAGTACTGAACACAGCAGGGTAGCACAAGCAGGATCCAGCTAAGTAGAGAAGAAGAGAAACTAGACAGAGACATAGTGAATATATCAAAGGCATCCCAGGATGTGCTACCACATTGTCTTATGTGAGGCTGTAGGCATGCGGAGGTGAACTATGTCCTCTCTCTGTGGGATTTCATCTGTTTTGACCCTGAGGGTTAAATACATTTTTAAAAGACTGCTAGAGTCTTGAAAACTACAAACAAACATTTATTGAAGATAGAATTAAATCTCACAGACATAAATTTGAAAGGGACAATCAATACAGATATTCTGTGTCCTCAATTTAGACAACTCAGAGCCTTCTGAGGCTTGTTAAGTCCCACATACTTGACTGTAGCTATTAAATAGAAATAGGTATCATTTTCAGCTAAAGTGGAATTGGTTGGATTAAAAGACAAAGGATCTCACTTTTATTTAATATTTAAAGCATTTTAAAGATCCATTTATCTGTGGATTATTTATGTAATAGTGTGACATATCTAAAAGGTATCAGTGAAAGTTTTTGTAACAAGTAGGCAAGCTCTATTCACTCTTCTGGTTGCTTATAAGTGGTCACCACACAAATCTGTCAGGAAATTGATCTTTGCTTCTGGGTTGATCATACTTGATAACATGGGCAATGGGGAATTGCCTGCTTAGTCTCAAAAAATGAGTGGGAGAGAAGGATTTGCTTGAGGAAAATCAAAAGGAACACTCCTTAACCCTGTTTAAAAAGCCTTGTTGTGATAGGGAAATCACAACCAAAAGTAAGACCCCAGAAATTTCTAAGACAGGGTTTCCCAAACTTTTTCATTATGTCAAAAACTTTGAAGGCTAGCCATAAGTCCCCTTCTTCTGCACACTGTAACTGAAGGACTACTTGTATTATAAAAACAGTATCACTGAATTAATTATCTTTATCAAAAATTACCATTGGCAATTTCATCATTTTTTCTCTCCATAGGAACACTTTGGAAGATTTTCAAATGTATTTTAGTATACTGTACATGGCAATCTTTATATTAATATTTAACTCTCTGGAGAATAGATATGACAGAATATTTCCAAGTTAGACCCAAAAGGTTCCAAAGAATACATTTTCTAAGGAATCACTCAAGGCTCATTTTAAAAGTTGGAAATCTGCATGTCACCATGCTAGAGGACTTGAAGAGCAACTTTCGATTAGAGTAGACCATAATGAATTACTCATATCATTTCCTTTATGAAAATGAGATATGAACTCAAATATATCTTAAATTCAATTTTGCTTTTCAAAATATTTATACAAATGGCAGAACATTAACAGTTTTTGCAGATATTCACCCATTACTGCAGATAATATTACAAAGGTAATATTTAGCAAACACTTATTCAACAACCATTCAAAGTTGCAAAGCTGCTGAGCTACTGGTAGTTATAAGTGGTCTTAGAAGTTCTGGCCATCTCACATCTGTACAGTTACAGGACTGCAGAGCATGGCAACTGGCCTAAACATAACAGTTGCAGTGTCCTGCAGTCACTTAATAACCATTTGTACATTTCCTTCCATAAGCAAAATTAAGAGAGAAGGTGACAGTTTACTCTGGTAAATTGCTTGCACTCTCCCACACCCAACAGCAGGCACCTTTGACCCAGCCACACTCATGCACTACTCACCCACCCTTTACCACTTGACAGCAGCCACCCCCAGCTCAGGTTTTCTGGTACCTATGCACTCCTTCTCATCCAGCAGTAGCTATCTCTGGCTGGACAAGTTTGCCCCATGCTAGCTGCCTGCACATTCTCCCCTGCCTAGTTTGCTGGCCAGCCTATAAAACACATGAGCTTGTTTAATACTCTTGCTTAAAGACAACAACAAGGATTGGCAGGTTTGCAGTCACTAAGTGATGCAGTTGCATGTTATAAAGCTTTGACTCCATCACTTAATGCCAGAAATTCCAGCCCCAATTACCATAGTTAACAGCACTATTTGTGCTGCAAACTTTATCATCAGAGCTTCAATGTACAGTCTCTTTTCATATTATACCAGTACAACCTAAAATCAATTCTGTCTACCAAACTATCAGAAGATAAATATCAATGCCCTGACATTATGGCATGTGGATACTTTGCAATTCCATCTTATTCTTTTTCCAGCACTTTTTAAAAGAAAACTTTTTTAAAAATGTAAAAGAAGATTAAAAAGGTTTAAAAAGGGCTAACAATGTTCATGGAAGGACTGTCTTAATAATTTTTACTGCACACTGTTTGTATTGTTTTGTTGTAAGCCAGCCAGAGTCCCTCGGGAGTTGGGCGGCATAGAAATATGGATAATTAATTAATTAATAAATAAATAAATAAATAAATAAATAAATAAATAAAAGTCATATGTGATCATCAATTCAGTCACTAATCAAACTTAAATCATTTCCACTTGATAACCACTACAATGACATTATATGATTTTCTTCAGTTAAATTCAGCTGGAAACCATGTATTTTACTCAGCAACAATGCTTTACCTTTTTTTGGGAGTGGTTTTTTTTTTCAAATTCCTAGTTTAATGTATAATCTTGGGACCAGTTTCTGAACTTGACTGCCTTTCTTTTAACTTTAGTTTTCCTTAGCAAGAAGAATATCTTTATTCCAGAGAAAGTGGCACATAAGAATAACAAACACCACAAACATTGTTCTAGGATAGTAAAAAATAAAACCCAAATGAACTATGACAAGTGCAGGTTGAGAGGTGGCCTGGGGGCCCTATTAGCTATAGCTCTTTTTGTGTCTGTAACTCTTCACCACAACTGATTAAACAGACAGATTCAAATATAACTCGAAATCCTCTCAGGCTAACGTTTCTTTCACTCACCAAAAATACCAAACTCAACTTTTTTCTAATCTGAATAGACTTAAAATAGACATCAGGGGGAAAAAAGGCAACTCAATTGAATTGATCATAAAAATCAAGAGTAAATATTAATATAGGTCACTATTTTTTTTATTTCTATTTATATGCTGCCCTTCTCCGAAGACTCAGGGTGGCTTACAATGCAGTTATAGCAATTGCCTTCATCCTTTGTATAGACCTGCTTATTAAAGCAGCGTTTTACAAAGTCAGCTTATTGACTTACAAAGTCAATTTATTGCCACCAACAATCTGAGTCCTCTATTTACCTACCTCGGAAGGATGGAAGGCTGAGTCAACCTTGAGCCTGGTGTGATTAGAACTCGCACTAATTGCAGGCAGCCAGCAGCTGAGTGCAAGCACTCAGCTCGGTGCACCACGGAGGCTCTTTGTGCTATTAGCCACATTTATTTCTATTCCAACACCAGTGTGTTGGAATAGAATTACTAGAGTAAATATGAAGGAGCTAATTCCAGAATTTAATATTACAAGGACTGGTATTTGTTTATTTATTTGTTTGTTTGTTTAATTAATTAATTAATTAATTAATTAATTAATTAATTAATTTGCCGCTCTTCTCCCAAAGAACTCAGGGCAGCTTACAACTCCTAAAAACATACATACAAAAGTTAAAAATGTATTAAACAAAATTTAGAACCCAACAAACAGTTAAAATTTAAAAATTGGGTTAACATTAATATTCCATCAGGCCATCTCGTTAAAAGAGCCAAGTCTTTAGGGCGTGGTGGAAGGATCGAATGTCAGGGATAATCTGAATCTCTGGGGGTAGTTCATTTCAGAGGATGGGGCCCGCCATAGAGAAGGGTCTCCCTCTGGGGGCCACCAGCCAACATTGTTTGGCCGATGGCACCCTGAGGAGACCGACTCTGTAGGACTGTACTGGACGGTGGGAGGCTGTCAACGGCAGTAGGTGGTCTTGCAGGTACCCTGGGCCTAAGCCATGGAGCGCTTTAAAGATCATAACTAACACCTTTAATCGCACCCGGAAAACCATTGGAAGCCAGTGCAGGCCGCGCAGAAGTGGTGTAACGTGGGATTGCCAAAGCACCCCCATAACAACCCACATTCTACACCAGTTGGAGTTTCCGAGTGCTTTTCAAGGGGAGCCCTATGTAGAGAGCATTACAGTAGTCCAGGCGGGAAGTGACAAGGGCATGAGTGACTGTGTGCAAGGCATCCCAATCCAGAAAGGGGCGCAACTGGTGTATCAGGCGAACCTGATAAAAAGCCCCTTGGTCACAGCCGAAAGATAGCCCTCTAAATTCAGCCGTGCATCCAGGAGGACACCCAAATTGCGAGCCCCCTCCTAGGGGGTTAAGGTCTCTCCCCCTACCATCAAAGATGGAACATACTGACCAAAACAAGATGCCGGAAACCACAGGCACTCAGTCTGGGAAGGGTTAAGTTGGAGCCTGTTGCTCCCCACCCAGATCCGTATGGCTTCCAGGCACCGGAACATCACATCAAGAGCATCATTGGGGTGGTTTGGGGTAGAGATGTAAAGTTGGGTATCATCAGATGGTACCGTACCCCAAAATCACGGATGATCTCACCCAGCGGCTTCATGTAAATGTTGAACAGAAGGGGTGAGAGGACCGACCCCTGAAGCACCCCACAAGTGAGAGGCCTCGGGGTTGATCTCTGTCCCCCTGCCAACACAAACTGGGAACAATCCCAACAAACAAGAGGTAGGAGGAGAACCACCGCAAACTGGTGCCCCCCCCCCACTCCCAACCCCTCGAGTCATCACAGTAGGATGCCATGGTCAATGGTATCAAAAGCCACCAAGACGTCTAATAGGACCAGGACAGAAGAACAACCCCTGTCCCGGGCCCACCAGAGATCATCCACCAACACAACCAATGCTATTTCCATGCTGTACCCGGGCCTGAAACCTGATTGAAACAGATCTAGATAGACAGCTTCAACCAGGTATGGAGGAAGCTGTTAAACCACCACGCTCTCAACAAATTTTGCCACAAAGCGTAGGTTGGAGACTGGAGATAGTTGGCCAAAGAAGCTGGGTCCAGGGTAGGCTTCTTGAGGAGGGGTTTCACTACTGCCTCTTTCAAGGTGGTGGGCAAGAACCCCACTACCGTCTCTTTCAAGGCAGTGGGGAAAAAACCCTCACTCAACAAAGCATTGACACTTATTTATTTATTTATTTAATTTATTTAATTAAATTTATATGCCGCCCACTCCCAAAGGAGTCCGGGCGGCTCACAACAACACAATACAATAGAAATCTTAAAAATTTAAAACAATAAAAACAATAAAAACAATACAATAATAAATATTGCTAAGATGATCATTTCCAGGAAAGCATTTCACCAGGATACAGCTGTACAACAAGGAGAAAATCATTATTCCTTCCAAAGATACCAAGAAACTATTCTAACATGACCTCTAGACTTGAATTATATATTTTTAATATTTAATTTCTGTATCTGGTAACTAAAACCATAAAACCTAAAGTGATGTCAGCAATCAACAACTTCTTACCACTAGAAAGAAACGCTATTAACATTCCTAATAAATAGATTTTTACACAAATCCTTGAAGGTATAGTTCTAATTAATCTCACTTATCCAAGGAAGAGGGAAAAAAGATTTTATAGATAATCCACAGCTATATCTATTATGTGCTACTTGCATTCAAAGTCCAATTAATTAAATTATCCATAAACATTTGTTGCTTTTTCCATGACAACATTGAATAAAAACAAGAAACCATATCTTAAGTTCTCCTTGTAACTTACTAGAGCAGGAAATGACCAAACTCAAGCCTTTTATTAAGTCAGTTTAATATCCAATTCTGTCTTGGAAGAATTACCCAATAGCAATCTGCCTTTTTCTGTTGATTGTATAACTGGGAGAGATAATCACTGCCTAGTCATATGCAACTAAATTTCATTTATCTGTAGATAAACAATGATCTCACTCTTTTTCGAACAACCTGCTAGACTAGAAAGAGAAGGAAATGAAAAAAAATCAGAAAAAGAATCCCTTTTAAAAAATGATACAATACAAATGATGCAAAGTTTTAGAGAATCCGTTCACAGTGGTACAAATAATGGTTAACATCTATAATATTTACATCAAGCTATAAGCTAAAAAATATTAGTTCACAATTTGCTATAGGTGGTATACAACTTCATCAATTAATCTAAGATAGACAAATAATACAATAATAAAGGCTGGAAGTGTCATGAAATAAAGGAAGATTTACTACATGTAAAAAATGTAAAAAAATTCCAAAACACTGGAAATTATTTTCCTTTTCACCCATTTCATGGTATTTTAACTCTTGTTAAATATGCTGTTTATCTTTTTCTCCCTTTTATTAAAATGTGCATTTGTATATGTTTATGTGTATCTGTGCGTGCATGCACACACACACACACACACGAGACCTTGGTGGAGCAGGCTGTTAGGACTTAGCCGAGCAGTCAGCTAGCCTGTAATTAAGGCATGTTCGAATCTCACCAGGCTCAAGGTTGAATCAGCCTTCCATCCTTCTGAGGTAGGTAAATTGAGGACCCAGACTGTTGGGGGCAATAAGCTGACTTTGTAAAAATG
>JANHFR010000760.1:181679-193177 GCA_032468015.1 Mimophis mahfalensis | reverse complement strand
AATTGGTAATGGGTTTTTCACAAAGCAGTTTGTTTATATAAATTATCTTGTAAACAGTGTAATATATCACTGTAGTGTGTTTTTACGTCACAGTTTTTGAAAGTCAGTTTCTGAAGTGATAGTTTCATTGTTTCAAAATAATAGTGAATATTAGTACAGTCTTTTCATAATTAATTCTCTGAAAGAAGCTATCTACAGTTACTGATAAAATTCTTATTTTCAGTTTTGCTCAATCTGTCATTTTTTCCAATCTTGTCCATTTCCTTCCACTATTTCATTTACATAGAAAATGTGTACTATCTGCTAGTGGCCATATGAATAAAAAGTTTGGCTTATTCTGGCCCAGTTTTAAGAAAACATAGTTTAACTTCCCACCTTTCATGGAAATAAAAATAGTATATTCTACCATTTTACTATCCTAATATCCTACTAGAAACTGATAATCCTAGTCATAAGACACTCCAAGTCTAGTTTCATAAAGAGAGGGCTTTTCTCTGCCACTGAGTTAAAATGCTATTTGTATATCAATAGAAGACTAAATTGTTCTCATTCTATTCTATCCCTTCTAAGTTGATTGGCAGAAAGCTTTCTGTTGATGTGATAAGTTAAAGGATTTGTTGATTCTATCAGCGTTACATACACATAAAATGTGTAGTTTTATGTTTGTATTGGATATTGTGATCCTATCGGAAAAATATTACTTTCAACTTAATTACAAGTGACTTAAGACAGGTGTCCACAAGCCCCAGTCCATGCACTGGCACCGGGCCATGGCATACCAATAACCAGGCCGTGCAAACAAGTGAGCTCCTTCTATGAGATGCAGGAAACATGTGAAATCATGCCCCTTCCGGTTCATGGAAAAATCTTTCTCCATGGAATTGGTCCCTGGTGCTCAAAAGGTTGGGGACCTCTGACTTAAGCCTTTCATTCATTGGTGGGAGACGAAATGAAAGCTGCATAATTAGCAAAAATGTACCACATAAAGACCAAGATATGTCTTAGTGATTTATTGTGATTTGTGACTTTTTCCACAAAACTATGATAAGAAAACTTTAAATTTGTGATAGATGATGATGATATTGTTAGAGAAAGTAGCAATCCCCAGCCTCCTTCCATAAGGAGGAACAGGAGGAGGAGGAAGATGAAGAACTATTTGGAACATCATGGGAAATAAAAATAATAATTTTAAAAAGCAAGATGAAGAAAATGAATCCCAGTCTCACAGCCAAGAAAATATGAGCATCTCGAGGCAGTCAGCAGGAGTCTGAAGATCAGTTTTAATAATACTGTTTGCTTGTTCTTTTGATTTAGCTCCTTATGTTTATACTGCATGTAATGTTAAATCCTGAAGAAATATAAACAGAAATCAACTAAAACTTAAAAAAAAAAATCTGACTAATGGTTGGTAATCTTTCTGTACTAACATTCGGGGGGCAGGTTGGCAAGTTTTCAAAGTAGATACAGGCTGCAATGGTCTACAAACTTCATTTTGTTCACATCTGTCTACCAATAAATGTTTCTAGTTCAGATTTCAGATCTGATTATATTACTCAACATACAAATATTTTTCTCCAATCCCTGACCTTTAGTGTGCTATTTTATAAGATAAACATGCCTTCCCGTGTTTGCAGTATCCTGGCAAACACTTTGTTTAACAATCCATATGGAAGTTAACATGCTACTTCTTAAACAAACATGTAATACAATCGCTTAAACTAGCCTTTGTTCTGGTGAGAAAAACAGCATGTTAACTAGCTATTACCAGGAGACTCTCTGCTTCAGGCTATACTAGTCCTTGTCACTGAATCACTGTTAAGGGTATTTTCATAACCCAGCTCTTCCATTTCCTGGAGATTTATAATACAGGCCTATTGTTTTCTTTGATTCACATAGATATGTTCAATACAACAGTAGTAAAACTGAAAGAAGATATTGTATCCCATTTTGGGTTTAAATAATTTGTGTAATGATTTAAATTTACACTAACATGCATTTGATTGGTTACAGTTCTTTTTAAAATTCATTTATGAGAGTTAGATTCTGTCTGTACAAAAAAAATACAGCACTGTTAATGGTGTTTTGGGATATTGGCAGTATTCCACTGTCTTATGACCTTCAAATACATTGGTTTGAAACTCTCAATTACCCACTGACATTGAGTATTTTAATAAAACATTAAATGGTTTTATTAAATACTTCACTTTTGCCTGTTATCTATGGTACCAGCTTTATTGTCACTGCCAGTCTGCACGTTTGTTTGTAAAGAGCAGAGCTGCAAATCAGTGGTAAGTTAACTATACAAACTGAAATAATAGGTGAACTGAAATTGATTCTAATAGATGTGGTTTAATAGGAAATATTTACAGGTTTATCTAAAAGACCGAGAAAACCTCTGCTTTTTTAGCTTCTAGGATTTTCAAGCAAATAATTCCCAATGCATTCCTCTTTAGCTATATTCAATTATGTGTGAATGTCTAATCTAATTAACAAAATATAGAATATGCCTTCATGGTAATGGGATAGGATGGATGAGTGGCACTACTTACTTCTTAATAGGGAATTTTCCTATAAGTTGGATCCTAGTTGAGCACCTTTACTAATCCAACATTTATCAGCTTAAGATGAATGTTCAAAAAGGATCTGGAACAAATGACCCTTCCTATATCTGTCTTTAAATATGGAATTTAAAGAACCTAACTTAAGGGGCTAATAGAACATTGAATATTAAAAAAACCTTTTTTAAAAAAAGCAATATATTTTATATTGGGGGCAACTCACATTAAAAATAGACTCAGATAATTCCTGAACTTTGTGCCTGTGGGAAGAACCAAGACTTAAATCTTGGCAAATTTAATATGTAAGAACTTTAAAAATTGATATATTCTTGCTATTTTGTTATGTATCAAAGTATCCCAAATAAACAAAAGCATAATCTTCCACCGCAATATTGAGCTGAATCAGCTACCCACCAACATTTACCTCACTTTTGGATTGAAAATTTAAAATGATCACTGTGTGACTGTGTACCTCTGCAAAAGCTCAAATAGGACTTACATTGGGAGAGATGAAGTGACTGACTTCAAGGCCTAAGGGCACAAAGCTCATTCTTTTATGTGACTGTTAATATGTAGAATTTAATGAAAGCCAGCTTGTGAATTGCTACACATATTTTCTTTTAGTACAAAATCTAGCATTACAGATTATATTGGAAAGCTTGTTTTCTTTCTAGCAGAAAGTGCAAGCCTGCCAATTGAAAGCAGTCTATCAGAGGAAAAAATGACACATAGGAGAACATAATGATAATATTTTGATTTTTTTCTCCCAGCCTTTTGTGATGACTTAGATGAGTGCTGAATTGTTTAAGTCCTTTTACATTTCTCTACTGACCAGTTGCAAAGCAGAATCTTAAGAGTTCTAGAATGCTTGTGCTAGTCACACCTTAAAGGCAAACACATTTATTATGGCAGAAGGATTTCTGGAGCAAAGTTTACTATATCAGATGCACAAACTATCATCTTGTGTCTGCAAGAACACAGACATCGATATGATAAGCCAGGGGTGTCAAACTCAATTTCAGTGAGGGCTGCATCAGGGTTGTGTTTAACCTCGCATGGCTGAGGTGGGCATGTCCAGGTTGGGTGTGGCCAGCTTGACATCACTCATGTCATGGGTGCCAGTGGTGGCTTGAGTGCTCTGGTAGTGAAAATGGGCTCCCAAGCTCCTTTCAGCTGCAACAGCCACCTGCAATCCTCTGTCAGTGAAAAAGGAGGTTGGGAGGGCTGCCTGCAGCCCTTGTGAGCTCTGTTTTTGGTTGCAGTGGCCTTCTGCAACTTTCTGCCAGTGAAAATGGAGCTCTGGAGGACCTCCCAAGTTCCATTTTCACTGGCAGAGGCACTGTGGGCCAGTCCTTTGCTGTTTCCAGGGCAGCCCCACAGGCCAGATCTAAGCACCCCATGGGCCAGCTCCAGCTCCTGGGCCTTGAGTCTGACATCCCTGTGATAAGCAAACATTCCAAATCATTTCTGTAGTAGTATTTTTGAGTATAACACTTTTTGGTAAACAAAACATCCTAATATTTTAATCTTCTGTATTTTTTCCATACAATAACTCAATGTAAGGAAAGACCCTGACTCACCCAAATTCTACTGAACATGGATTTCTAATATGGATCATGGATTTGTTTGTTTGTTTGTCTGATCCTTCCTTCCTTCCTTCCTTCCTTCCTTCCTTCCTTCCTTCCTTCCTTCCTTCCTTCCTTCCTTCCTTCTTGGCATAGAGTAGGTGTCTTCATTATAAAATGCCTCTTATGGACATGAATGCTGAACAGGCTCACTCACCCAGTTTTCTCCCTTATTTAAGTTCAGAACCTTTTTTTTCTTTCATTCATCAGTAATCCAGTATATATATACACCAAGTCCTTTCCAGGAGTACAAGGAGATCGATGTCTAAGCACTACAAGAACAATATCTGGTCTAGATATAACCTCTGGCCTAGATGTGGGCTGTTTCATGCTTTAGCAATGCCCTCTACATGGGGCTGCCCTTGGGGTGTTAAAACAAAACAAAACAAAACAAAACAAAACAAAACAAAGAAAGAAACAAACAAATAACTAGCTTTTTGTACCTCTGAGACAGGATTCTAAAGAAATCAGGGACAAATTATTAGACAAAATAAGGACTTTGTCCTTCAAAAATAAGGAATATTTAAGCAATTGGCATTTTCCAGAATTTCAGTACATAATTTATGACCATTGGCTAAGCTGATTGGTAACTCAAACTTTAGTACTAAATCTGTTGATGACACTGACTTTTGGTGTTTCTTGCCAATTGGTAACTGGGCCATGTAAGCAGAGGCTGAGTGCATGGTCTATACTGATTGATAATTCTTATTTTCTTTGTTATTTTTGCTAATTATAAGTTATTTACTTGCAGTTGATAATGATTTAAAAGCACTAAATTGCTATAAGACCATATGTATTTACATTTGTAATCTAATGTTACTTTGTTACTATTATTTATTCAATTTTATATAGCTATTAAATCTGTTTTCACTTTGTTTGTTCTTCTTTCTCTTTCCTTGATTATACTTCTAAATAAATATTACCAAAATAAAATATTCTTGATATTTAGAAGACTTAATTTGCTCAATTTTCCCAAGACTAGCCACCCAACAATTGGTAAATTTGCAGGTCTTTTAAAGTCCTGCTGGTAGATATTTCATTTAAATAAAACAATAAAATGTTGACTCCCAAATCTGCGGATGGTAATTGTTTTCAGTAGGTCATGAAGAAGCAAAGGAGCAAGCCAGCATTCATGATAATCATGACAATACCTCCAGAATTACTTTAAGTTCATGTTAGAAAGCTGGGCTTTATATAAAGGAAGTGAAACGCCCATCCCAAAAGTATAGTCCTCATTTTCATGTATGCACACAGTCATTTGTTTTCACTCACAGTCAGCCATCAAATTTTGTGGTGGGCTATAAACTTGTTGAGTCATTAGCCTGCTTGCTTAATGGAGGAAAACTAAATTCCTGTTCCTGCATAATGACACTTATTCACTGTAGACATTTGCATCACTAGGAAACGATAAAACCTCATCCTTCATAATGAAGTTCTGAGCTGACAAAGAGGAAAATATAGTGTGGTGGGACAACTATGAATATAAAACAAGCTTAATAAAGAAATAGTGACAAATTGTATTATGCAAAATACAATGCAATAAAAAAGCATTACTAACTCATTGGAAATGTCATAAATAATTTAAATAGCTTTTGACTGTCAAAGGCATGAAAAATATATTCATAAAAATTGAGGTACAGAATACACGCCATTTTAATTGCTATCCCATTTTGACAAGCACGGAGACCTTGTCTTAGTAGATTTACTAATTTGGGCTTACTACTACATAGAAAAATATTGAAGGATTAGCAATAGACATTTTAAAGCATTTTTCTTTTTTAATTTCATTTCTACCAATTCGACCATTCTTCCTGGACAGACAGAAGACATTCATATATTCATACAGTACACTGGAAAAATTATTTTGCCAGTAAGTCAAACAAGGCAGTACCTCCCTGATCAAAAATGCAAGGAAGGTTATATAAATATATATATATGGTTACCAGGAGATCCTATACTACTTTAAGAAATTAAAGAACTACAGTGGTACTACAGTCAACTTATGCATTTAAGTCAGACCGACCCACCCCAAAAGAACCACAACTGGAGTAGACCAAAGATCTATAAATCCTATGTTTTGTTCTAAGTAATAAAATAACATGTTGTTTGTATGTATTTAGTGTTGCATCTGTGCATTTTTATGTGCATATGCATACAGGAAAGCAAAGGTCAAGTTGTATATATTCAATTGTCAATTAGAAGTCTAAATCAGGAGAGAGTGACTTAACAAGGAGTTGCAGTATAATTATTAAACTTTATAATTCGATTTTAAATATTTTTTTTGCCAGTTTCTCCCACCATACCAAATCTTATTCAGTTCAGTTTTCAGAAGTTAATCTGATGATTGACAAAGTCCTGGTCCCTTTACATAATTTATTTCCAACATTCTTTTCAATGGAAGAAATAAATTTAGAGAAAAAAGCTCCAGGGTGAACTAAAATTATGCATGTTTGTTGTCTGAAAAATTCTCTTTGAAGATGTTCCTTTTTTCTCCCACTAAAAAAAATGTGTTATTATAAATTTACTATATTTCCCTCAAAAATCTCTTTTTGATTCATATATATATATTTATGTATTTCATTAAATCTTGGACTTCCTAGAAATAATTCATGTATTTACAGATAGTTTTCTATTTACTGTTATTTTATTTCTTATAAATTACTGATGTTTCATTTAACATGCTTGTCACTCAGATCAAGACAAATCCAGCTTTCAAAATATCGGGTATTTGAAACTTTTAGGAAAGCTTACTGCAGCACTTTAATTTTCCAGCAGAAATTTTACAAAAACTATCATAAGGTAGACAACTTAACTTATAAAAGAACTGTACTTGTTTTCCAGTAAAGTTCAAATGGGTGTTTTAATACTGTTTCTTAAATCTCCAAAGATTAATTTAAAAGAAAAAAAAGGCCATTTAGAGCTCCAGCACTCCAACTATGTTATCTTTTTGTAGAATCTATCTTCACGTGAACTGAAAGAACCCTAATTATGTGGTTCTGGCAACAGACAAGCAAAATAATTACACAGAATTATTGCACCATTATATGAAATAAAATGAACTTTATAATTATTTATAAGGTTAAGCATTTCATATGGACTAATTAAGAGAGTTCTTGAATTAAATTTATTGAATCCAATAAATATAGCACTTTATCATTATGGGGTTCTAGGTGCCTAGCTAATTTCTTTATTTCATGGGTATAATAATTTGTTATTTTTCTCTGCTTTGTAAGAATGTGCAGGCAGAACTAAAATTCCCTTGAACAAGATACACACAGGATTTCTGCACAGAGGTTTGTTGTATTTGGAGTCTAGGTAAAGGGCAGGGATATTCTTTTCATTTGCTCAATCTGGAGAATTATGTGACCAGTTCCTCCTCCCAAAGCATGATTTGAATGTCCCCAGCCTTTAAACAGCAATGATAGTAGCAAAAAACAATGACAATAATGACATGATAAACTAATAATAATAATGAATTGGAATATTTTTTAAGAAATACCATTTGCCTGCAAGCTAGATATGGTGGAACCATAAAACAGATAAAATAATAGAAAATGAAGAAGGTAAAATAGTCTAGAACTTTAGAATTTAAACAGAGGAGCACCTGCCACATAACAACCCAAACTTAACAATTGTCAGTAAGAAGGACAATAAAATCTGGATAATGGATGTGGCAGTACATGGAGACAATGGAATAGAAGCAGAGGTGGTATTCAGCCAGTTCTGACAGGTTCCAGAGAACCAGTAGTGATAATTTTGAAAACTGGCAAATTCCAGCTCTGAATGGCCAACACTGGAAAATACCACCTCTGATTGGCCAACAGCATAGCCATGCTGACTAAGCCATGCCCACAGAACCGGTAGTAAAAAAAAATTGAATCCCACCACTGAATAGAAAAGACACAGTTAGAAAAAAAACATAAAATACAGATATCTTTGAATTGAAGAAGAAAAAGTATGTGGCAAAAGAAAGCAAAGACTTTAGGCCAGTGGTGCCAAACTCAAGGCCCATAGGGCCAGCCTGGAAATAGCAAAGGACTGACCCCCGGTGCCTCTGCTAACAAAAATAGGGCGGAGCACCTGTGCCCCCTGTAGCCCATTTTTAACCTAGATGGCCTCCTGCAGCACTCTGATGGCCTCCTGCAGCACCACTTGCACCTCATTGGCACTGACAAAATTATCCTCATTCAGTTGCAAAAGGCAGTTTCACTTGGAATAGCTTACTTCCTGTGATGATATCTTTAACACCATCAAACAACATCTGCCTACCCCATGTCTTTGGGGAAAGACTTACCATTTGGCTTACTGAGCAATAAATTGGGGGGGCTGAGTAATTCAGCCCCCACCCCCCAAGCACCTGGGCCGTGGTGGGAGAGCCACCCAGGAGACAGCCGCAGGCCGCCGAACACCCGCCAGTGTCTCCAGTTCATACATGGGGGGCAGGGCATGCACGCGCAGGGGGAGAGGGGCATGCCTTTCCCGTATTTTACCATTTTGAACTTGGCAGGTATGGTTAAAAAAGTCAAGAGGATGGCTACAATTATGTGGTCACAGCAGCCATTTTGATTGACTTGAATCTCCATACACACAACCATGCTCTGTATGTTCATTATCTTCACTAGCATTCATTAATTGTATCTCTTCATATCTCCCATTTTATACCTTTAAGCATGTAATTTATAAATATATTTTAAAATGAAAATATGTTCATTCATATGAGCATTTATAGAGCTTTCAGTACAGAGTATTACACTGATCTCCAGATCAGTATACACAAAGAAATTCCTACATAGGATTTTCATTAATTTTACTGAAGCCTCCTATTTGAGTAAGATTTATATTCTATGCATAGATCAGCATCCATCAATTACTGAAGTAAAATCCATGTATGCACTGGCATTATTTTATCTAAAATGCTGGATCTGCTGATAAATAATCAGTTGCTAGCATATTTGCATAATGGAGGAATCCTTCACCAATGGTTGCCTTTGCCTTTATTCACTTTCAATCTGAGGTCATTAGACTCTAAGTAAAAATAACAAATAAAAAGATTCTAATCACTGCAAGTTAAAAGTTTGTAGAATGGCATTTCCCTTCAGTTGTTTATATCCAGTGTTTACATTTTCAACATGTTAATATATCCCTGCCCCCTTTTGAATGAAAGGGACAAAAAATACTGATCAGCAGCCTCATATTTGTTGAGAATGAAGAATTTAATAAAAACAGAGACGATTAAACACAGGACTAGCTGTAGCCTCTCAAGGAATTCATGCTGCATTTTAACCAACCAGCTTTAAAGGAAGAGTTCAGCCCAGCACTGGCTGCTCTCAGTCTATTGCATAAGAATATATAGTTACTAACATCGTCTGAATAAATGCCACATACAGTGTCTTTTTAATTCTGTGTAATAATAGCAAACATCAATGCCATACAAGATTCCTTAGTGGACCAATAAGCATTTCAGCTTTCCCACAAAGTTCAGACCCAATCACTTGAGAAAGATTATTTTGTATATCTCTGGACCACAAGACCACCTGGTGCATCTTATCATTAATAGTGGATTGTTGCAAACTGGGACAATCCAGAGTTGTCCTGTTGTGAATTATAATTATTATAAAGATATGGGTATTATTTAATTACCGGTATGTGCAATTAGCAGCATATCTGAAACATGTATTTTCTTCTAATACTAAATGGCAGCAAGCATACAAAAAAAACCCCTAATTTTAAATATGTGGTTCTTATTTTCCTCTTTAACCCACAATGTATTAGTTCTTGGAATCACTGACACAGCTTTTGTTTATCTATTCTTGTAAAACCTCAGTGCGCAGGGAACGGTTTTCACCGCAGTTCTCAACTTAAATCTATGGCCTAAGGCTGTGATTTTATCATTTAGTGCTTACTTTAAGAGGAAGAAAAAACTAATCAACTTATACTCCTGATTGTAGAAATGCAAAGACCATCAGGCTTTCAAAAGGCATCACCTAAGCAGAGCCCTTTGTTTTGTAGTAGAAATACTACCTTTGGTTGTTTGATACTAGTGGTTTATTAATAAAATTAATTAATTAGCAAAACCAATTACTTGGACAAGGTCAGACTAAGCAACAAAACCTGTAAAGATCAGACACAGCAAGAAAATGTGAAGTTATATTATGTGATCTTTTGAACTAAAACCGGGCTGTCAAACTTGCGGCACACAAGCCAGTTTAGCAAAGGGGGGAAAAGTTGTGATATGTCATAGGACAACGCTATGAGTTTGACACCCCTGATCTAAAAGAAAACAGGAACCATTGGGAGTGAGTGTGTAGGTATTAAGAGAGAGAAGTGGTAGTTGACAGTTGGACTGACTAATAAACAGTAATCTGGTAATGTTGGTCACAAACTTTTGTAATTAAGCATGATAGCATTTCTTGATATATCTTGCTAAAGAGAAATAATGGATGTCCTATGCTATTTGTTCAGAGACTGTCATGGTTAAATTAACCAGTCTTGTGAGTAAATAAAAGTTGAATAAAATATTATCTCCCATGTATAATGTATTATATTATTAGGGAAAAAATCTGATTAAAAAGAAAATATACTTCAAATTGTTACACTGATGCTAACTTAGCAGAGTGTATATATACTATATTACATTTGTGTGTGTGATATGTTGCACTACATAACCTAGAAGAAGTTGTGCCAGTTCCATGCTATACTAATTTTGCCAGCAGAGCATAAAATGATGCATTTCAGGAAGAATACTGGATCTGATTTTAAAAAATTGAAAGATAACAGGAATTGGAGAATATAAGAAAGTCTGAAGAAAAAACTTACACACAATAAGTACATTAAAAATATAATAGAATTATAAATTAGAAAAAAATTCTAGATGATGAATCTGCAAGATTCTAGATGATGAAAGCTGCCTTAAAAAAGGAATTTGTGGAACAGACTTCACAATACAAGAGAGCTCATACAGAAGGTTTGACAGTTACTGACTAAAAAAAAGTTGTTGAAAGAGAAAACTACAAAAAATAAATGCAACTCCTAATCAATCAGCTACTGAATACTTCACAGATGTTAAGGGAATGATACAGGCTGATGGAGTTGGAGATGAAAGAAAAGGAGGTGCTATTTCAGATGGATTTGAGAGACAAAGAGGCTTAATGTCAGCATAAAATGTCTCCATTTAAATTGTTATTGAAAAACACTGTAATTCCTAAGGACTTTTTCTTACCTCATAAGACTCCTGCGAATCCCTTGGACTGCAAGACGAACAAACCGGTCAGTCCTAGAGGAGATCAACCCTGACTGCTCTTTAGAAGGCCAAATC
>JANHFR010000760.1:105355-117474 GCA_032468015.1 Mimophis mahfalensis | reverse complement strand
AAGATGTTTTATAGGTTTGTAGGTTTAAAATATTTTATTGTTCTGAAATAAAAGCTTCTAGCATACTAATTCTTGTATTAAGCAAATAAATTTGTGACAGTCAAATATATTTTTATAAAAAATATAAAATTTTATCTATAACTTTATTGTTAATAGACTATTAACAATATATTTTTCACTTAGAATTGTGAATGTTGTCAACCTGAGGATGATCTTCCAAAAGTGTCTTTTTCCTTCAGTTAATAATACCATATGCCAAAGGGTGACTTGACCCTTATGCTCTATATGGATTGGATTAGTTAGGTATGATATTTGATAATCTATCATTCTATTTCACTTTATATTAAGTTTAAATGAAAGACAGCTGTTCTGAAGCTACATAAATATAGTTCAGACACATCTGCCAGAAACTGTCAGTGTTTTAGTTGGTAGGAATTTGAGAACTATCAATAGACATTCTTAAAACTTGTTTTTCAGAAACAGAAAAAGATGTTTAAGAAGCAAAACAAGCTTATTAATTAGTATACAGTATGTATAATGTAAAAGATGCCTATGACTGGAACAATAGCAGGATTTGGGAAGATGGGCCAGACGAGACCTATGATGGGGTTTGAAATAGATGACAAAAATAATATTGCTTTTATAGAATATAGTTTCATGATACACAAAGCACATAATTCTAGTCAAGATCCTACTTTTAAGAAAGTAAGAAATATTCCTTGGAAGTGTTTAGAACAAGTTGGTTACTAAGTCATTTTGAAAAAACAAAGGAAGACTTATTAAATTCCTGAAACTGTCATCCATCCATCTAAAGATTAGATTGCTAAATTCTTTGTGGTGAGGGAATTGACTTTAAATACACAGAGGCCTTTGGGGTATCTCAAAATGTAGGTTGAGGGTTGTAGTGATGTCAACGTGAAAAAGGGAGGTTGGGATGATTAAAGATGGGATAAAGGCTATTTGCAAGATTTAAAATATCTCAGATCTCTCTGCTGTAACTCACTTTTCTGTTTCAGGTCAGGCAATACCACCAAAATGGATTTCTTCTGCAAAGGAGCTATTGCACCCCTAACATGCTCTCAAAATTCCAAAGGTTGCTGCAAATCAAATAAACTGAGGATCTTGGCTTATAGTGTCAATATTTCCAAGCCTGCATTTATATCATGGTATTGCTGATTTGCAGACAATATCAAAATGCCTAAATACTAATGACTGTATTACAGTAGTCAATTAACTACAATTTACTCACCAAATACGAAATCCTCTAGGAAGGCAAATACAATGATTTACTTATTCCTGTGCATGGTTTTGGGTGATTTTTCATATAAATATATCATCTGCTTCCTAAGTGATATTTTGTCTACATATCCAAATTTAACTAGAGTGCATTTCTTGTTTAGTTTAGTTTTCTATAATTAGTTTTTTCCCCATCATTCATCTGTAAAATCTTAAAGAGTCATACAAGTATACTCTGCAAAATAAAAAAAATGGAATGGAAACTGGTATTTACATTGGGCTTCACTTGGCCACAGTGGGATTAAAAACAATACTAAAATTAGAATTATCACACAAAGTACATCAAAACTGTTGGCAAGAAAGTTTGAGTTTTGTAATCGTACAGAAGCCAAGAAAGTTCAGCTAATTTATGTTATTTTAAAATAATGTATTCTGAAATTTATAAATACTCTGCAAGATTTATTTAACTTACTTAATCAAGAAGAGAGAAAAACAAATGCTACTGCAAGCAATCATGGAAATTTTATTTGCCAACAGTCTCTTACTCCAGATCACTGCCTCGCCAGTCTTCACAGAAAATTCCAAGTACTGAACACTCACAAGAAGAGCTGTCTGGAAGTCATCCTGAATCCTCTTCCATATAGCTCTTAAACTGCTTTTAAAATGTTAACTCTCACTGCTTGTGTATGATGGAAAAGAAGCTGTTAACAAAACAAATGATATATACTATATGCAGATTTAAAGTTATATTTAACAACTTTTCTGACCTATGAAATTTTACTTATTGCATAAATATTTTTAAGTCTGTTATGACCATCATAAGAGCTAGAAACTAACTTTGTATTAAAGAAATGTGAAATTCTACAAGTGACATTCTGTGGTCTTTTTGATATCTGACGAATCTACTTAGAACTGAAGCGATACTCTCAAGTGATACACAACTACTTTATCTACAGATGACATGACTATGTATGTATGATTACTCCCCACATTGGAATATTTAATTAGATTTCTCTGAATGGTAATGGTATGGAAATTGCCTGTTAACCTGAATGTTGTGCTGCATATGTATATGTAGGTATTTTGTAACTGATAGAGATGAAATTCAGCAACTAGACAATTTTTTAGGGAGAAATGGACAGAAACTTTGTTGATTCAAAATTCTTTGCTTTTGAAAAAACTTTATGTCATAAAATACAAATTGACTTCATAGTCACTGGAACTTGCTACTGTCTTCCAACCTTAGCTTGACTCATTGCACATCTCTCATTTTTTGCCCTTTGCTACCACTGTAGTTGCCTATAGAATATTTACCATCCCTCAATGAAGAGAAAGGAAATATTTTTAAAAAGCCATGATATTTGAATGCTATAGCATAATAAAATCTACCCATTATAAAGAACAACCTTTTATTACATGAATAATAGTATAAAATTCACCAAGATATCATTAATTTTAAGGAATAAAGAGTTGGGAAAACATTATGTCATTTTGATCGCTACTATGAAGTTTGCTACTAAGTTAGGTAGTCTTCAACTTATAACCACAATTGGGACTGGAATTTAAATTATTATTAGATTTAGTCTTTAAGCAAATAATAATGTGGTCAGCCTGATTTTAAAATAATTTTTATCACAAAGAATTACATGGATGTTAAATGAATTGCTAAGCACATTGATTTGTGCTTATAAATTGTAAGCCGCCCTGAGTCTCCGGAGAAGGGTGGCATATAAACTGAATATTGTTTTTGGTTTTTTTTTTAAAAATCAGCTTCTCCAATTGATTTCACTTGTTAGAAGCCATCTGGGAAGGCGGTAAATCATGATCACATGACTGAAAGATGCTACAACTATCACAAACCAGCTGTGCACAGTAGCTAAATTTAATAAAAATAAATAAATGTAAGCTGGTCGCCAAACACCTGAATCATGATCATGTGCATTATATTGGTAATACACATGGTTGTAACTCCGAGAATGGGTCATAAACCACTTTCCCAAAACTATTGTCAGTTTGATCATTAAACATATTGCACACATATTGCGCATTAAACAAATGATTATAAGTTGAGAACTACCTTCAATTATGTTTATATGTCCAGACTCCACTTTTAATTGATCACCTATTTTATCTTCTAAAAACTACCACCTAACATGGGGCACACCTTATTGCACAGATTGGATAATGGTCTAAAATGCTGATGCATTGATTAATTTTTCATTTGTAAATGCAGATTAGAAATAGAAAATAATTAGTAACTTGGGTTTATGTCTGTACACAGAGAAAGGAAGGTGCATCCAGAAAATAAAAGTGCGTCAGGGGATTTTAATGAGACTATTAAATGCTTCTTTTTATGTTAATGTAGGCTAAAATGGAAGTCTTTTTCAATACATGATTACCTTTTTGGAAGTCATTTGCAAAGGTATTTGTTTATCATGCAAATTGAAGCACAATAGTTATCTTAATTTCTTCACTGTAATCACCAATTAAATTCCTCTTCTCACACAGCAATTTCATTCAGGAAACCACACAAAACGTTGTTTGGCTTTTGTCTCTTTTAGTTTCCATCCTAAGTACAATCAAAAAGTTGACAGTATATGATTACAGATGATTTGTCTCTGCAAGGAAACTATTCCAATATTATATTTTCACTGTTACATTCATTATTAGCAGTCTTGTGTCTGTGATCCTATATTGCAGTGTTGTAACTGACATTCTGAAATACTGTAATTCTTTGAAAGTCAGATTGGGAATTTATGATAGGATTAATGCAACTTGGATTACTTTATTCAATACATGATCATCATGCCATTTTGAGGATTTATGTGTACATACTAAAATGCTATAAAATTTGTGGCATGCTGATGAAAACATAACATAGCTATGAAATGCAAAGGACAGAAAACAAGTGAAATTGGAATGCAGCAAGAAAAAAGAAAGATGCAGTTTCCTACCTATAGCTATCCATCCATCCATCCATCCATCCATCCATCCATCCATCCATCCATTCATAATAAGCAGTCCTGATTCCAAGAGCCTAATTTAAATGAGAAAGCATCAATTTTTCAATGTACTGAAAGATTAGCATACTCAAACTAAAACTATTTTCCAATAATAATGAAAATGTATTGATGGGGTATGGTAATTCAAGGTGATACTCATAAACATGAAGGAAAAGTTTTACATAGATTTTTCTTTTTTCCCCTTACTTTGCAGGACCTGCAACCTTCAATGAACAGGTTATCCAGGGAAACATAAGAAAAAAAGTAACCATTCTACTATCAATGTTCATGTTGCTGGTGAGTAGACAGAACTCAGTGGAGCCAGGTAAACGACAGGGTTAAAGCAGAATCAAAATGTAATGTACAGTATAATCAAGCACCTTAATTATATCTGAATTACATGTTTCATATTTCATGTACAACTTTAGTTCTGTTCAGGCAAAGTCTTTTATCTACAGTATACATTTCAGCAGGTGACATATGGTGGCAATCCTTCTGTATGCTAGGGGTGTCTCTAAGACAGTATGATTATTTGAAGAGTAAAGGTTTCAGTGCATGTGACAGATTCCATGTGAAATGGAATCGTGGTAAGCAAACACATTACCTGTTCAGTGGTGTCATTAGTACAACTAAGACAGGAGGGGTTTCTATGTCGTTGAAATATAGGAAGATACAAAAATATCTGGACTCTACTTTCTTCTGACATTAGTGCACAAATTGTATCTGTTTTCTTAGACTGTTTCTTAGACTGAATCTTGACTCCTGACTATAGTGGAATTAACTACTCTACTGTACTTAATTAGAGTGAATGAATAAAGTGTTCACTGTCTGAATGCTTCTTGAACTCTGTACAGGTATCTTTTTCTGGAATTATTAATTCATTTATTGTTAGCAACACAGATGTAAGATAGCTATGCCTGTTATCTCTCTTTCTCCCTCCCTCAAAGATGTATTGGTTTTATGTGTGAAATAGATTGCAAAGAAGTGAAATTGAATGGCATATTCTGATACACTCTGTATTTCAGAACATCCTTCCAGTTGTCAGCATCTGCACTGTAAAGAAGTATGGTTTCAATTTTATTTTTGAAATATGAGTCAAGCATTGTTGCCAACACATTTTTCCCTGTCAAAACATTTCACATTCTTGGGCTGGCAGACAGCTTTTAGCTTATATCTTTTCCCCAGTTTTATTGAGACAGAATCTTTCTCTCTCTGTCTCTCCCCCATTCACCATACACACAAAACACACACACACACACACATGCATACACATTTACATTAATACAGAAACAAAATTAGATTCTGTAATATACATAGCAGCACCTGACTTACATATATGCCATCATTCCTTATTTTGTGTGTGATCATTTGTAACAATTGGAGAATGGAAATCAAAGAAGCAAATGAATTCAAATCAGTGAGTGAATCTCTTTTCCTTCCTCCAGCACTGCCTACATTTTAATGAATGAATGAATGAATGTATGTATGTATGTATGTATGTATGTATGTATGTATGTATGTATTGTTTGTTTGTTTGTTTAACAAATGTGTATAGTACTCCATCTCATAAAAAGCAACCCTGGAAGGATCAATTGAATAAAACAACACATATATTAAAAATCCAGATGAAAAACAACCTTTTTATCTGCATCTTTGCAGGAGATGGGTGATACAGAAATGTTAAAAATAAATAAGGATATAAAATAAATAAATAATATTATAGAAATAAATATTATAAGAACAACTATACAAAACTTGAATAAAGAGAGGATAAGAGTAGCTATCTCAGCAATAG
The DNA here is from genome assembly GCA_032468015.1 of Mimophis mahfalensis. Lineage (NCBI taxonomy): Eukaryota > Metazoa > Chordata > Lepidosauria > Squamata > Mimophis > Mimophis mahfalensis. Next base: position 111,441 of record JANHFR010000760.1, on the reverse strand, counting down.
AGCACATTTCCAGTTTGCTGAGAGCCCCAGGCCCAATAAAATAACCAGGTCTTAAGGAACTTCTGGAATGTCAGCATGGAAGAGTTGATTTCATTTTCAGGGGGAAAATATTCTATAAATGGATGCCATGGCAGGGAAGGCGCTGGCTAATGATACTGTAGCTGATTCCTTCTCTGCCAGATGCCTATATTTAGGATCTTGATATCATTATCTGCTATCACTGATTAATTGGTTGATTGATTGATATCCACCATTATTACTTTTATAAATAATTCAAGGTAGTGAACCTATTTATTACTTTTTCATCTTCCTAATTTTTCCACAAAACAACCCTGCGAAATAGGCTGGGGTGAAACAGAGTGACTGGCCTACAGGCTTGCATGCCAGAAGTGGGACTAGGCTTAGCACACCTCTGCATAATGCAGGATTTGGGAAGTGTTTGTGTTGGCCTGTCAGTAGCCCTCTGCAATTTCTGCAACTTTTACTTACCTATCAACTTCTTCATAGGGTAAGTGTGTGGCAATGGTTATGCAGAGTTGTGGAGAATTCTAAATCACTCTTAATTCTTATATTAGCATGACAATCGTTAAACAAAATCAAACATCCCAGCATTGCACTGATGCTATTCAAGTTAAGCCAATAATTCTATCAAATATAGTATGTTTCCAACATCCATTCATTTAAAAAAAAAGTCAGTTGTCTGATATCATGGCTCATTTTGCTGCAGTGGAAGCACATACCTGTTCAGCAACTGTCAAAACCCTACACTGTGCTGACAGGATGAATGTAGTTTGAAGCTAGAATACAAAAGATGTCTCTGGTTTTATATCTCATTATAAATCATAACTTTATCCAAATGTACAACAATGATTCCTTTGTAGATGAGTAGTAAGTGACACGAGTTTGTCACTTAAAGAATAGTGGCAATAATGTATTGAAAGTAATACATAATAAAAACAGCAAAACCTCATCCTAGTTAACCAGTAACTTGCTGAGGAAGTAAGAGCCAGCCAGAAAGTACTGCAAGTGTTCCTAAATGGTAAATTTCTGACCAAATGGCATGGCATGGCATGGCATGGCAACACATGGCAAGGCAAGGCAAGAAAAACAATTTATGTAAAATGTTATATCTTTTACAGTGCTAGAACCTGTAAATTTCATTAAGCATATAAAACCCAGCAAAGCTACTGGATCCAATGACATTCAAATCGTTCAAGTAAATATTTTGGGATTTAGATCAGCAAAATAACACAGGAATAATTTGTTCTGCAGTTATTCCTTTGTATGACTTGGTTAGAGTCTTCAGAGACTAATAATGTCTACCTTCATAGGAGTTATAGCTGATAACTTTCCGGGTAAATTACTAATAGCATTATTTCATAATGATAATTAGCAGAGGTTAAAATTTAACTGTGCAGTGTTACAGTGAAAGTGCAGAAAAATGGCAAGCAGATTGTTAAATTGGAACAAGAATTGAACTGAAGTATAATAAAATGTCATTCAGCAAATCAATCAACAATATGTAGGACACTTTTTCTGTATGAGTAATATCATCCTCCAAAGGATATTGCAGAACTGAAGAGATTTCAAACAACATTAAATGTGAAAGATAAAGGGCATAGAAACTCTCAGACAAGTATCATCTGAAATATTGGTATCACTTATCTTAAAATAAATAATCTGAGCAGAATATGATCATACAAAGTACTGACTAGTATTTAGGAAGGATATCTAGTGATCTAGTAATTTATATCTCATATCTGAAGAATGGGAAAATCTATATGTATAAAAATGGAGGTGTGTATGTGTATGTGTTCCAGCATAATTCTGGAACACCTTAAGTAATTTCAACCAAAGTTGGTACACAGATGATTGTAAGACACCCCTAACATCCCTCGGGGTGTGTGTTCTGATCCCTCGGAGGGGTGAGTGTTCCATGAAGATACAGCCTACAATGCAGTGGAGTTGCCATGGTAATGGCTTCACAGTACTCCACAAGGGGGCATTTGTAACGGGGCCTGCCTGCACCACTACGAGATTGACATGACGTACATTGTGCAGATCACATATGAGACAACATTTCTTGATGCTTCTGGGGGCACAGGGAAAACATTGTTAACTAATTTAATTGTTGCCAAAATCAGGGGAAAGTTGCTCTTGCCATTGCCTCTTCTGGAGTTGCGGAGATGTTAATGGAACGAGGGAGGACAGCCCATTCTGCACTTACGTTGCCATGTGACATTGGCATTCCTGTCTAATACAGGATTGGGATAAATAAATACCCGGCAACACTGGATTATCGGCTAGCAACAAATAAAACAGTAGTACATTCAATGCTGCTAAAAAAGGTCAAGAGAAGTTCCTCAGCACAGTATGAATATTGTTAAATATTACTGTCAGTTTGAAACAAATTTAATATTTATTATGGTATATTATTTTCTGGTCAGACATCATCTGGGGTCAGGAACAGAGTGCAGAGCAGCCCAAAGTACAGACATTGGGGGAGAGACAGGCCAAAGGGGATAGTTGAAGCTAAAGCAGTTCATGTAGGGCAGGACAAGTGTCAGAGCCTCACCTAATTTCTGCAGCTGGGATTATTGGAACTTCTATCGCTAGTACAGTGGTGTAGTACTGCAGTCACATGATATTTTTCTTAATAACGACTTTGCTTAATGATGGAAATTCTGGTCCAAATTAGAATCCTCCAATGAGGACTACCTGTAAGCCTTGGCAAACATTTTTTTACACATAAATAAAATGTAAGATAGTGGGATGTGTATACAGTTTATCATGCACTAGAATGTAAAAGATATCAAACCAAGGAGACAGTGTGTATTCTCTAGAGTTCATAGACATAATAGTTTTTTGCAGTTTACAGTCTGAAATAATTTCTTTAGTACATTTCTTGCTTCATTTTTATAAAGCTGGACAGTTTTTAGTCAGCCTGAGAATACAAATGATTGCCTAGAAATCATGCTGTGCATGTAGTCTGCAATTTAACATGTTAGAGTTCATTGATATATTGTATATTTAAGGAAAAGCACTTGCTTTCTGTTCAAATACCCAGTGGACTCTTGCCCTTGAATTGGAAATATGCCATATCTATGCTTTTTGTTAAAGAGGAAGAATATAAAATGTATCAATGTGTAAAGCCAACTGACATGCAATATTTATCCAAATCTGAACCACATGTTTGTAAAAGTTTAAATCACAGAAGGTGGTTTCTCTATGCTCACATCTGGAATAATCCATTTTTCAGAGGAAGACTTTAATACATATATATGTGTGTGTGTACATATATATGCAAGTCTTGGTATATTCGGGTCTTTTCCCATGTAAGGTTGAAAGTATCTTGGCGATGTTTCGATGAGGTCACACTCATCATCTTCAGGCTGGTGCCTTTGGCTTCGTGCTTATGTGTTCCAATCAGAACAAAGAAATGCAGACCAATCAGCACCTACCATCGTTAGTGAATACAGCTAAATATACAACTCAAACCTTGTAGCATGCCCATAACTTCAAAACTGGCCTGATGATGGTAAGTGTGACCTTGTCAAAACGTAGCCAAAAATCTTAAAATACCAAGCTAAAATTTCAGCCAGAATCCAAAAAGACCCTACAAAAGTTTTGTTGGGAATTTGAAAGATTTAAGCTAGGAATTTAGCCAGCATTTTAAAGATCTTTCAATGGCGTGGGAAGAAACCTGGGATTCGAAGCCTTTACATACACACACCCGCGAAAACCTAAAAAGAGGTGTGTGTGTGTGTGTGTGTGTGTGTGTGTGTGTGTGTATCTGTCATTGAACCCTGCTCTAGTATTTTCACTACTTCACTATATAAGCACTATTTCCCATTTCTCCTACAAGAATCTGTACAGATGTGCAGTTGGTGCATGACAGAAATAGCAGGGTCTGATTAACATATGTAAATGAACTAGAAAGGACAAAAGAAAATGTAATATTAACTTTAACTACCACAAACTTAATATGGTGGATACAAACTTAATATAGGGCACTTTTATACAACCATGAACAGCCTCCTGAATAGTATCGTCTAAAATATTTAGTCCTCCCCACCTTGTTGTATTATTTGCAAATACTATTTTCTAAATCTTCATCCAATCATTTCTAAATAGGTATAAAAGTTGCAGGGCATAGAATGAAACCCTGCAATGCTCCACTCAACATTTACCTACAGTCTGCTGCAGGGTTATTGATGTATTGATATCTGCTAATTGACTGTAGAATAGGTGGTATTGTAGCACTGAGGTTTGGTGTGATACCAGGCTGTGTTATACCAGGCTGCTTAAATTCTCAATTTTAATTTTAATTATTAATTTATTTGTTACTTTATGGGCTGTTTAATTGATTGGTTTACTTTATTGCTAAAATATTTGACATTTTTTATCCAGAGTTTTAGAATACAGTATATAGTGGATACACATTTTTCTAAACCATTAAATTATAAAGAAGAAATGAACAAAAGACTAGGTTCCAATAGGTGAACCATTCTATCAGCTTTTCATGCATGAATACCTGTCTGGGATGACATAGATGTAAGGGGCAATAATATTTCATGCTCTGATACTTAGATTGCCATAGTTAGACCTTATTTTACCAGCATTGTTTTTATTCATCTATCTTCTTGAAAGCTTTTGTTTTATCCTTTATAAATTTTGACTCTTGAAATCCCAGCCCTCGGCTTTGATATTTCACAGCATTTTTTCTTTTCTTTTCTTGTTAGAAGAATTTATGAAAAACAAAATGGAAGTAGAATGGAATGTTTATATATAATCTCACCGTTCATATTTGTGGAGTGATAACTCATTCAGGGTACCTAATGCAGAAAGCACAGTGGCAAACATAATCACCAGAGTTTACACTTCGTAAATGTGGAAGAAGTATAATGAATTCCACCAAGTGAGCCCACATTTTTATAAAGGGTGTTGACAAAATCTAAAAAAAGGCAAAAGAGCATCTGAAGTTTTTTCAAGCTCTCTATATTGTTATCATATTCATGTATTTTATGAAATCTTTCATAATGTAGAAATGTTAGGCAAAGTTTGTAAACACTGGAAAGATAGAACTTCTAATAAGTGCAGATCAAAGTGTGTAATAATTATATATAGATTTCTATTGAAAAAAAGTTATTGACTTTGTCGGTTTTATTAATACTGAAAATATTTTTTTCCAAAAGTATTAATCAGAAAATTGATAATAATGTGCTTCTTTCAAATCTAATTTAATATTAGAAGATTTATATCACATTTTAAAATACATACATTATCAATATATTCTAGAAATGTTTCTTTAGTAATGATACACATACTGTATGATACACTAGTTGTATTTATTTGGCATTGTTCTGAAGCCATAAAAAAAATGAATCAAAATTAAGCAGCTGATTTTTTTTTAAAATCAAACTGGTCAACCCAATACCGTGTAAGTGGAAACAAAATAGATCTACTCTGAACTGAAAATTTTTACAGGTAAATATTTTCTACCTTATTTAGTGAATTGGAAGAAAGATTTGCCAACATCTCAGATACAAAATATGATCAATGTTTATGGGATGCCAGAAAATAATCTATAACCATTTAATGTTTTCATCTGTAAATAGGACTAATATTTAATCAATACTGTTTCAAACAGCAAGGGGCAATGTAATGAAGATACTCTGACTTTTCAGACTTTAACAAATGTCACTAATTAAGCTAGTTTAGGAGGAAAATCAAAAGTACATTTAAAAGAAATGCTACTATCAAATAGAAATACTTTATATTTAAGGAAAGTTTTAAAATATATTATAACATGACATGTCTATGAAAATGGATGTTGAAAGCATGAACCATATCCATATACATTTCAAATCTGAAAATGCTATCAATCATCTAAACATATTGTTCTATCCAGAAAACATCTTCTGTTTGTAGCACATTTATTTATTTATTTATTTATTTATTTATTTATTTATATTTATATACCGCCCTTTTCCGAAAAGGACTCAGGGTGGTTTACAGGGCTTTAAAAACATACAATACAAAAATTAAAAGAATTAAATCAAATTAGCCCTACATAACATTTTAAA
>JANHFR010000760.1:80446-94175 GCA_032468015.1 Mimophis mahfalensis | reverse complement strand
TAACAGAAGCAGAGGGAGCTGAATTCAGCCCCCTCCCCTTCTGCTCCTGGCATTTTTGAGTGATCCCAAGGGGGTGGAGCATGTTGAGGGGGAAACAGACAATGCCTCCCCACCCCTGGGACACCCCCCACCCCTCCCCTCACCCCTGGGACCGTTCAAAAATGCCAAACCACCCCTGGGACCGTTCAAAAATGCCAAACCACCAGGAACAGAAATGGAGGGAGCTGACTTCAGCTACCCTTCTGCTCCTGGCATTTTTGCATGATCCCAAGGGGTTGGGGTATGTTGGAGGGGAAGAAGACAATGCCCCCTACCCCTGAGACACCACCTACCCTGCCCCACGCCCTTGGGATCAGGTAAAAATGCAATGTGTAGAGGCCAGGCTGATTGCTGCTCTGGTGGTTGACAGCCAGCTGGGAGTCGGAACACAGTTACTTCCGGTTGTTATTTATTTTGATTATTGAAGCTGCTGCCTTTTCCATCCTTGGCTTATACTCGAGTCAATTAATTTTTCCAGTTTCCGGGCCTCAAATTGGGTACCTCAGCTTTTACTCGGGTTGGCTTATATTCGAGTATATATGGTAACCCAAATTTAAAATCACCCATTCACTTAAAATTACTCAACTAATCAGGACAGACTGGCAAGTTCAAAGAGCCAAGTCTTTAGGGCATGGCGGCATGATCGCAAATTGGGGCTGATCTGAATTTCCTGGTGTAGCTCATTCCAGAGAGTAGGTGCGCCCACAGAGAAGGATCTTCCCCCTGTGGGTCGCCAGCTGACATCGTCTGACTAACAGCACCCTGAGGAGACTGACTCTGTGGGAGCGTACTGGCTGGTGGCAGACCACCGACAGCAGTAGGTGGTCTCGCAAATTCCCTGGACCTAAGCTATGGAGCGCTTTAAATTTCATAACCAATATCTTGAATCGTACCAGGAAGTCCAACGGCAGCCAATGCAGGTCGCACAGGAGAGGTGTAACATGGGAGTACAAAGGCACCCCCATAATAACCTGTGCAGCTGCATTCTGTACCAGCTGGAGCCTCCGAGTGCTCTTCAAGGGAAGCCCTATGTAGAGAGCATTACAGTAGTCCAACCTGGAGGTGATGAGGGCATGAGTGACTGTGTGTAAAGCATCCCAATCCAGAAAGGGATGCAACTGGTAAATCAGGCACACCTGACAAAAAGCCCCCCTGGTGACAGCCGTAAGATGATATTCCAAAGTCAGCCGATCATCCAGGAAGACACCCAAGTTGCAAGCCCTTCTTCTGGAGTCCAAGGTCTCTCCCCCTATTGTCAAAGATGGTACAGATTGACCAAACCGGAACACCAGAAACCACAGCCACTCAATTTTGGCAGGGTTGAGTTTGAGCCTGTTCCTCCCCATCCAGATCCAAATGGCCTCCAGGCACCAGGACATTATGTTGATGGCATCATTGGAGTGGTCCAGGGTAGATATGTAAAGTTGGGTATCATCAGTGTCCTGATGATACCGTACCCCAAAACCACAGATGATCTCACCCAGTGGCTTCATATAAATGTTGAACAGGAGGGGCGAGAGGACTGACCCCTGCAGCATCCCACAAGTGAGGCACCTCTGGGTTGAAATCTGCCCCCTGCCCACACAAACTGCAAACAATCTGAGAGGTAGGAGGAGAACCACCACAAAATGGTGCCCCCCACTCCCAACCCCGCAAGTTGCCACAGGAGGATACCATGGTTGATGGTATCAAAAGCTGCCAAGATGTCTAATAGGACCAGGACAGAGGAACAAACCCTGTCCTGAGCCCTCCAGAAATCATCCACCAACATGACCAATGACGTCTCTGTGCTGTAAGCAGGCCTAAAGCCTGACTGGTATGGATCTAGATAGACAGCTTCATCCAGGTATTGAGGAAGCTGTTGTGCCACCACACTCTCAACAACCTTCGCCTTTCCTGATGCAATACCAGGAAAAATACACCATACTTCACTTAATCCTCCAGGGAAAGATTGAAGGCAAACAAGATCCAGGCAAATGAAGAACATCATGGCTTCAAAATCTAGGGGACTTGTTTGGACAAAACTCAGCAGCACCTTTTCGTGTGGCTGTTGATAAAAAAATAGGATTGCCAACATGATCGTTAACGTCCAATGATGGATATGACACAATAAGAAGAACGGTAAATATCAGTCACCTAGTAAAAGGTGTACTGGTTCAATGCCCTGGCATGCCTGGACAGATGTTATATTCACATGAACTTTTGAAAAGCTTGTGTGTTTTTGAAGATGGCAAACTTCATTACCAAAGAAAAGCTGAAATATGCAACTAATCTTTTTGTATCATTAACGTTATGCTTTGTAGGATTTCTCAAGGAGGAAATGAGCTCTACTTAGAAATCTGATAAAACTTCAGATTGATCTTGTTTGGAAAATGAAGAAATATTATCTAATATTTACCAGGCAACCTGTGAATGTCCTAATTTAGATACCTGCAAAAGATCCCAGTAGATAAGCATTTATTACTTGTTATATGAATATCAGTGGCTTTGATTTATATTTACAGTCTTTGAATTAACATCGCCTGGAAAGTGATGAAGTTAGAAAGTTTGAAGGAGGTCATGATTACGTTCTGTGATGACCGCAGCTGACAGAAATGTAAGGATTTTTCTGATCTAGGATGCAGCTATGATTTCACTCTATCAGAAGCACCACACAAGTTCACTCTATCAGAAGCACCACACAACCATGGTCTTCACCCATAATTCAGGTGAAGATTGGGTTGATTGTGACTACAACCTCTTATTTATGAGAGATTTATTATAAAATTATGTATCACAACACTTCTAGAAAATGCTAAGATTTTGCATTTAATAAACATCCTTCTGAATTCTGAATATTTACATTATCAGAAAAATTAAGTTTTTAAGTTGAGATAACTTGATATACTCATGTAATCATCTTCCCCAAGTCCTTCAGTATGTTGGACTATGAAAAATGTCTAACGAATATTTATTACAAGTCTGGTCATGTAGCGAATTATGAACACATGAATTCCCTACTTCAAGGTATCAAAAAACATACTGTAAAAAGCTGTCCAGGAAACATGTGAAAACTTGGCTTTCAAGGAAGATGTTTATACCCCTCATAAACCTGCAAGGTTTAATTTCCTTGGGAATAAAACAGTAATGTCCAGCACAGTTCAGCAATGTCAGGATGATACCATAGATCTTTTTAATGTTTTATAGGGGGTGGGGAGTTCATTTTACTGGTGACAAAAGTATCATGTAAATATGAGTGGGCCATCAGTTTATCTAAGAAGTTGAGAGAAAACAGCTGCCAGTTTTTAAAATGCCTTTACAAAAGGGCTAATGCTCTACAAATTGCAGACAGATTCCAGTAAATCATGCTTAATCCTCTGCAGAAACTTTAGCACCATAAGACATTGATTTTGTGAAATTAAAATTAAGACAACTGTCATAGAGAGGCTTAGCCATACCTTGAAATATAAAATCTGGAAATATTTTATAGTGAGAAATATCTATTGGTAAGGGAACATTTTGGTTCAGGTACCTCTGACACGGTAAAACTACCTAATGAATGGATATGTAAGGAAGACTGTACAGTTGAACTTCAGGTCACAAATTCTTCCGTTCGTGACCAAATCGGGTTCCGAACAAAAAATCCACAACATTTTTTAATCGGGTCACAATTCAAAAATTGAGAGGTGAACAAACATGGCTGTGGCCAATTCCTTTCTGCACAGATTTCTCTTTCCATGCTGTTCTGTCCACTCCCTCAATTGGCTTTAATGAAGGCCAAAAGTCAAGCCAGAACTGAGTAAACTGAGTAATGAAGGCCAAAAGTCAAGCCAGAACTGAGCAAACAAAGGAGAACTGGCCCTTTAACTAGGATTTGGAGGGCAGACACTGGATCATAAACCAAGAAGTAATTACCAGGCAAGCATTCCAGGCATGGGCCAATGGCTGGCAGTTTTACAGCCGAAAGAGACAGAGCTGGAGTCTTGAAGGCACACGAACGTCCGAGATAAACAGAGATATGAAATACACCACTATACTAACAAATTGTTCACCACAGTCTTTCCTCGCAGCCACACCCTTCTTATACCCTGCAAGGTGTGGCCCAAACAATGACCCTATGTCTCCCGGCCATGCCTCTGGGAACACTGTAACAGCTGTTGTTGCTGCTGATGTCGAATTCTCTGTCTCTCTCTGGCATCCAATAGTGGTTCCCCCCCCCCCATTGCTGCCAGCCTCTGCTTGCTGTTCTGGTTCTTCCTCAGCTTGGCTGGGGTCCAGAGGTACACCAGCAGCAGTCAGTTCTTACTGACACACCAGGGAAGATTGCCCCTACAGCACATTGCTTGTGTAAGTTTCCTCCTCCGTGTCATCCTCTAAGTCAGGTAAAGCACCCTCCGGGGCCGGGGCCACAACACATGCATGCACAGAATTGTAGGCACATGCGCAGACAGTCTCACTTCTGGTCACAACCAAATTGGGTTGTGACTGAAGTTAGGGAGCGAATTATGGTCATGACCCGAGGTTCCACTGTATGGGGAAATTTTAAAATTCCAAAGGGGAGGAGAACAATCAATGAAAGCAAACATGGATAAAACATTTATGAACAGAGAACTAGGAACAAGGATGGAAAAATTGGCATATATAGATGTAAAAAAATATACTGTAGGTAGAAGAGACTTTAAAGTGGGTTTTTCTAGCCCCAAAAGTCCAAAAGCAACCCTACTGAACACTGTTATGTACAGTATTGAAAAAGTGTTCAGAAAGAGTGTTGTGTGGAAACTACAAACAGATTCTAATTAAATAAACTGAGTGGCCAGAGAAATTCAACAGTTGGCTTAAGGAGAAAGAGATACTGGACCTTTTGCATCACTTTGCCCAGCAACACTTTAGCAACATCAATTATCTTCCTGGATCATAGCTAGTAAGACTACTAAAATTATTAAAGATACAATAGCTGCACAGCTGGAAAACATTAATTTCAGCAGCACATTTTGTTAATGAGAGGAAAGGGGATTTTTTTGGAGAACCAAGTACTCTGTCAGCATCCCAAAATCTATATCAGGTAGTGGGTGACTTCTATGTTCCACTGCTGTGCTGTGTAACACCTTCAAGTAAAACAATTTCATCACAATAACTTATAATAACTCCATCTAACCAGTGAGCAAACATTAAATCAATAGCATTACTTTAGAAATCAAAACAGCCCCCCCAAAAAAAAACCCACACACATTTCAAATACCAAATTTGACAAGTTTTAAAGTAGCCAAGTACAGAGATATGACTGTACATGGAATTGGACACTCTACGATTCCTCTGTTTATTTCCTTAATATCTGGTGTTTCTAGGGCCTCCACCTGCCACTTACTTCTCAAGAAATAGTCCTTTGACTTAACTGTAGACATCCATCCTCAATCTTTAGTCTGTGAATATGGATGGCCCTTTCCTTTCTCTTGAATAGAGTGATGATGATGATGATAGGGGTGCTGGTGGTGCTGGTGCTGGTGCTGGTGATGGTGATGGTGATGGTAGGAATGATAATGGTTGTAAAAGATTGGCAGATAGTCCCACTTTTCCTAGAACTATGATGATGTTTCTAAAGAGAGAGATGGAGTAGTTCAAATTTCATCAGTGACAATTACAGCACCTTTATCAATGACCCATGAAACAGCACCTGTTACTGAAGGGATGCCCTTTGAACAGATTTTTAAAATGTTACTGGGACACAGTATTGTCCCAGACAATACAAAAGAGCAAATGGTAAAAAAAAAAATTAAAAACCGTAAGAGTGGTATGGTGGCCTCACTCATATAACCAAGATCAGGGTATACAGAGGTGTTTGCTTTACTTCTTTATTGCAATAACTTAATCCTTTTTCATTCTATTTTTCATTCATTTATTAAATTACCAAATCAATAAACCTGCACATAGTTCTAATATTGTGTGTACTACCCAACATAAAAATGAGTTATAAATCACTTAAATATTCTCCATTGGCCTGGAGTCTGGCAATGGGTCTTCTATTTAGTTTTTCATTGGCCTGGGAAACCCTTAGGAAATCCCTCACTTCTCACCTCTAACTTTTTTCTTTCTTTTTATTTATTTATTTATTTATTTTGCATGATACCTCAGGATAATAGAGCAAAAATAAATACAACTTCAACAAAACCGGAGTATTATATTTACATGTAGTACCTGGTTTCTTTAACCCTCATGCAGTTCAATAATATACAGGCTAATTTTTTTACCTTCTAAATGTCCACATGCCACATATGAGGTAAAAGACTAGGGAACCCTTCTAACGTATTAGCACTTCTGAGTCAGTGAGCATTGACAACGTTGCAAATATTAGATCAACCAAGTCAAAAGAAAAAAGTACAGAGTTTAGAGTTGTTGCAGATAATCTTTTTTAGACACGCTGTATATTTTGTCTTGCTAAAGGAAAAAGAGAGAATGTTCACAAATACAAATTTGCCTCTTCTTTTTTTGAGAAGCAACATGGTTAATCATAACATCTACTTAGGTTTGTTGTGTTCACTCTCAGTATAAAATATTCTAAGCTATGAAGTGGTTCAAACAGTTGAATAAGGTAAAAAAGGGGTCTCATATTGAAAAGTCAGGTGTATCCTCCCTTTAAACCTCATACTGACACCATAAATTAATCTCTTCAGTCTTAAATTCTTAGCACATTTACAAAATCAATCAGACCCAGAAAGATGGGTTCGAATAATACTTTGCTTTATTAAGATATTAATTCTTAATATCTTTAGTTAAAACATATTTGCATGTCCTATGATCTGACATGGTTAAAATAAAGCAAAATAAAACATTTGGCATGTGAATAGATTGTATTATAAAATTCAGTGGGAGGATGTTAATGTACTGTAGCACTTCGGTATACCCAGGCTTTTCAGACTAGCAGCCCAATGTTTGGTATTACTAAAATTAGATTAGTGTCTTCCTCAGTGTTCTTGTTTCCTTTTCCTTTCCTTTGTTTTTGTTTTTGACAAACCTGTATCTGCCATCACTGCTGAACAGGAACTCAGCATAGTTTCTGACACTTTGTGTTGTTCATTTATGCAAAGGCAATGACCCAAGAGATGAACTGACTCTGTTTCTTAAAACCAGCCTGGACTCTAAACAAAAAAGAACTTGACATACTGCAAAGAACAACACGTTATTTCCCCTGACATGAATAGATTCATTTAGGTAAATATCAACTTCCTCACACCTCAGGTAATTTTTAGCTGCAGTACAAATAATATTTATATTTAGTCCATTAATTTGGAGACTGCATCTCTTTTCTTCCGCGATTCTGCTTGATAGGCAGGGTTGATGCTAGAATAGATAATATCTGATGCAGCACCTTGTGTCTTTCTTCTGCAGACTGATGGACTTTCTGTTGTTGTGTAATAAATAATATATAGTAATCATTAGTGTTGAAAGAAAAGAATAGAGCTTATTGAGGAAGGCAAGCAGGTTAGACCACATTACAGGAATCTGTTTCTCAAAATTCAGATCAATGGAGAGCAGTATTTTTTTTTCTTGGCTGCACTTGATAGCAAGCTTGTAAACAATTCCAAGATTCCACTTTACTTGATGAATTTAATTATGTGTTAGAAAAAATAATTTTATAAAATTTTCAGAATTGGCAAAGAATCATCCATCCATTTTTTTTATTTGTCATGTTTATATGGTTGGTCATCTCACAAAACTATGACTCTGGTTTGTATAGAATGGGTGGGGGGAACCAAGAGTAAGATTTAAAATTCTACAAGATTTAAAGGAAGAAATGGACTAGCATCATACCCTAGATTATACCATAGAGCAGTCTGCCTATCATGGATAACAGAATAAATAAAATCTAGGAAGAAAAGAACATCAATAATAGAAGTAACACATCTAGTAGAGGACTTCATATATACAGCATCTGTAGTGCACAGAAAGAAAAGAAGGAAAAAAAATTGAAAGAGCATATGCTAAAACAAAGCCTATTGAAAATCTGGAATATTTTAAAAGGAAGAATAAATCCAGCAATTTCATTGCTAACCTCATTATCCGACCCTCTGGAACCAGATGCACCCCGAGCTCCGGATGTCCCCTGATCTCCCCTCCTTCCAGCGCGACTTGAAGACATGGCTGTTTAGGATGGCTGGCCTGGGCTGAGGGGAGGGGGTTGTTTTAGCTAATTTTAATTGGGGTGTTTGTCATTCGCATTTATTGAACTTTCAAATTTAATACTGTTTTAACATTTGTATTTTCTGTTTTTATCGTTGTTCGCCACCCTGAGTCCCTCTGGAGAAGGGTGGCATATAAGTTCAATAAACATAAACATCAATAAACAACATTATCCTTGCTTTTTACTCTAAGGACAATTACTATAAAATATTTAATTACACATGTAAATATAATCAATCTACATTCAGAATACAGATTAATATGCAATAGGAACTGCACAAATTTACTATTAGTATTTACTATTAGTATTTTTATTTAGTACTAGCCAATTTATTTAGTACTAGCCACCCAGTTTTGCCCAAGTACTTATTTATCTTCATGCTCTATTAGACAGGAAAATCCTGTAGTCAGGCCTATCTCTAGATGTAGTAGCTCTATGGGCCTCATGCTGCTCTATTGCACAGTGTTGCCCCCTTGTGGAATACTGTGAAATCTTAAAGCCATCAGCACTATTTTTAAAGCACATTGCTGATGGCTTCAAAACCTAACACAGAGGTCCCCAAACTTAGCAACTTTAAGATTTGTGGACTTCAATCCCAGAATTCTCCAGCCAGCTATGCTTTTAAGTCCACAAGTCTTAATGTTGCCAAGTTTGGAGACCTCTGGCCTAGCTGTTCCAGAGGTTTCTCCCTACAGTTGAACCTCAGATATAGATGGTAAGTAGCAAAATTGATAAGGGTACAATGGTGGATTCAAGGCATGATTTATTTGCTTCCTCCTTAGGATTTTTAGTCAGTAGCCACCCTTTTGTACCTTGACTGCTTAACCCAATCAAGTCATTGCGAAGTTTTAGCCACCACAAAGATGTTCTTCATGAATTTCTGGATATACTATAGCTCTTAGAAAGAAATTCTTGCCAATGTAGCAAAGCATACTAATTTTAAGGTTATTTAATTCTACCAAAATGAAGGATATCATATTTTTAGGTCAAAATTGTCAAAATAATCTTGGATAATATCACACATGCCATGAAATATTGGTGGGTATTGTATATCTTTCCTTCTTAACAGGACATGCATAAAGGCCACGAGTAGTAACATCTCTCAGAACAGGATTTTACTTGGAATGCAAACACCACTGAACATCTCCTCGCAATATTTATTGAGAAAGTGATTTGTTTTGTGTTTTGCTGTTTTCTATTCACATCACAACCCAATCAAACTGGAGAATACAGGAAAGATCAAAGCACTACAGCATACACATCAACAGTAATTCACAAAATATATGAGGCATTAAAATGTTCGTTTCTCATTTTGAAAGGAAAAACATAAAGGTAACAGAAAATGATAAAGAATATGCTTTTTTGTTTTTGTTTTTGAGACAGTGATTGTTGAGGGAACCAGAAACTGTAAAAATGAAAAGCTCCTTACTTGTTTGATCATGTTTGGCGCTTAGGAAAGTAGTTCGTGTCCCTGTCCCATCTCTTTTTATTTTTTTACACTCACTTAGGCCAGCCAGGTTTTCCCAGGCTATGGATAGGAGATTGTGGACACCAGTTTTGTTATGATTGGTTTATAACTACTTTTTGTTTTTCTGATCAATTGTATTTTGTGTGTGTGTGTGCCTGCGCACATGTGCGTGTTTGTATGTGTGTGTAGTCTTTTTATTTTTAAGCTGCCCAAAGTTGTCAAGGAATTTGGCAGCCTCAACATTTGATAAATAAATATAAAGCCAGATTACCATTTCAGGTGTAATGGAACAAGCAAAATATACATAACTAGAAAAAAATGTACATATTTTTTCCAGCAAAACAAGGGAATCACTCATACATAATTTTGGACTATTTATTTTGATTGAGGGAACATATCTGGGGATGTGCAGAATCCTCTCCATTCATTCAGTGTTTGTTGAACTATGGCTTGGCTCTGTCCCATGTTTTGTTCAGCCTGCCTTGCTGTTTAATTTTGGAGGATGGAAAAAATCATTTGGGGGATTGTAATGTGAGTCACAACATTCTGCTTTATTTTAAAGTAAAAGCAAGACAAGCAGACTAGGTTCCCACTGATTACTTATTCATGCACTTTTTAAAAATAACATTAATTTGGGTTAAGTCACATTAGGAAGTCAAAGAAGAAGACAAATATGATTCTACCTGTAGTTTCCTGGGCTTGGTTCCTAGACAATGATTCATCATATATGCCCCAATGTTAATGTGACATATATGCATTGGTACTTTTTTGAGAGAGAGGAGAAAGAATGAATATTGTATGCTGCAGAGATTTCCATGTTGCCATGATTATACAAGCTGAGCCTACAAACGGAAGGCCAGCTAGTGGTCTCTGAGAATCCCAGGGAGGGCAAAAAACAGGCCTCCCAGAAGTACTTGAAGGCCAGAAATGGGCCCATTTCTGGCCTCTGGAGGGCCTCCAGAGCCTGGGCGGCCATTTTTGCCCTCCCAGAGGCTCGACAAAAGGCTCCACAGTCCAGTGAGGGCGAAAATGCCCTCCCCCTGCCATGGTACAGGAGACCGACTAGGCCACACCCACCATGTCCATACCCACCCAGCAACCAGGCAGAGAACCGGTTGCTAAAATTTTTGGAGCCCACCCCTGAGAATAAAACTACATAACTATTGTATAAAAGCTATATAATTAAAAAAGAATAGCCTAACAATTTTTGTAAAAAGATCTATACAGTGTGTCAAAAGGAAATAACAAGAAAAAATCTATCTGGAGAATGAAAACAACAAAAACATTTTTATTTCATAGAAAATGAAAAATAAAACTATAAAAATATTCAACTAAACAATTAAGGAAAACTAACCCAGATCTAAATCTAAATGCTACTTACTAAAACCCTCATGACTTTTAACTGGGTGAAACATAAATCAAACATACATAACAATTTTTGAACCAAATATCTCAAATGGGTATTTTATTTATCAAATATGTCCAAAATCTGAGACCCATGACTCCTGAGGAAAATAAATTTAGAAAAACTATGGCTACTCCAGGGCTTCTGGCTGCTGTTGTGCTTCTACTACTGCTGTGGTCACATGTTCTTTTCTTTTTTTTTAACATTTCATGACAATTTTGCAGTCAATCTCGCAACCACTCATTCCTCCCCACCACCCAGCAGCGGCTACTTACCTGCTTGCTGGGAAAGGGAGAGAGGTGGGAAGGAAAAAAAAGAAGGGGAGGAGGGAACAGTAAGGAAGGGAGGAAGAGAAGGAGCAAAAAAAAGGAAGGAAGGATGCAAGGGAGGGAGTGTTGATGGGAGGTTTCCAATGCTCCCTGCTAACTTCCCACAAGCAAACAAGGGAAGTCAGTGAGAAGTTACTCCTGCTTCTGGTGATCTTTTTGCCATCCATGGTCATAATGTTTCTTTGTTTAGATAAAGAAGTATCTCTGAAATGATGACCCAATTGGGCGCAGGTTGTCTAGTTAGAACTAAATCTATTTACCAATTTAGCCCAACAATTACAAAATAAACAAAATTATTTAAAGATGACAAAAACCCAGCTTTTGAAATTATGTATCTTTTTTCACTACCAATTGATAATTCAGTTTTTAAACAATCATGTAACCTACACCATGCAGAATCATATTGCTTTGTCTTGTCCCTTCTGTTCTATATGCTCATCAAGGGCCAAGTATTGACAAAAACCATTAAGTAATTGTTCATATTTGCTACATCGCAAACTCTTCAAACTAAAAAAAATTCTCATTTTTGAAATGTAGTTTAACACAACCTTAATCAGTCTATCAAGAACCTGGTTCACCATATATAAAAATTATATATTACAAGTGAATGTGCCAAAAATGCTTTAAATAGATAAATACGTATTACAGATCTCTAAACTTAGGAAAGCAGATGGTAAATAGAAACAATTTTGCTATATAATGCCACAATTCTAAAGGTAAAGGTAAAGGTTTTACTTGTCCACTTGTGTCAAACTCTAGGGGCCAGTACTCATTTCTATGTACTCACCCTGCCAACAAAAGAGTGTATAGTTAAAGCGATGGTTTTCCCAGTTGCAATGTATGGTGTGAAAGTTGAACCATGAGAAAGAATTGAGGCCTTTGAACTATGATGCTGGAGAAGACTCCTGCGAGTCCCTTGGACTGCAAGGCAATCAAACCAGTCAGTCCTAGAGGAAATCAACCCTCACTGCTCTTTAGAAGACCAAATCCTGAAAATGAAACTTAAATACTTTGGCCACCAAATGAGAAGAAAAGACTCACTGGAGAAGAGACTACCGTTGGGAAAGATTGAGGGCAAAAGACGAAAGGGACGACAGAGAATGAGGTGACTGGATGGAGTCACTGAAGCAGTTGGTGTGAGCTTAAATGGATTCCGGGGAATGGTAGAGGACAGGAAGGCCTGGAGGAACATTGTACATGGGGTCACGATGGGTCAGACATGACTTCGCAACTAACAACAACAACAACTCATTTCTATTTCTTAGCCATTGTCTAAAGACATTTCTATGGTCTTCTGGCCAACACAAGTCTATGCTGGGGTGCTTTGAACACTATTACCTTCCCAATGAAGTGATACCTATGTATCTACTCACATTTGTATGTTTTCAAACTGCTAGATGGGCAGGAACTGGACCAAATAACAGTAGCTCACCCTGTCGAGTGATGCTCTGGTCTTTGACCTGAGCTGTCAGCTTTCTAGCTGACAATTTTAGCATCTTTAATCATTGAGCCATTGTGTTCTACTAGTATACAAAGTAC
Organism: Mimophis mahfalensis; assembly: GCA_032468015.1. NCBI lineage: Eukaryota > Metazoa > Chordata > Lepidosauria > Squamata > Mimophis > Mimophis mahfalensis. The sequence continues at coordinate 81,240 of JANHFR010000760.1, read as the reverse complement.
AAGGTCTCTAACCGGGGGGAGCAGGGAAAGGCGAATGATTTATACAATCGTTATGGGGTCAAATTCACAGAAATGTGTGTAGACATTATAATTACCAATCTAGATTAAATGTGATCATGACATGAAAGTAGAGAATGTGTACATATGCTTGTTTACCATCGTTGTATCTCTTAGAACTCGTTCCAAGATAAAGGCTGCAGACATAGTGATGAATAGGTGGATGTTTGTTACTAAATTATGTTGCTGAAATCTATTTTTAAAAATGAAACATCATATCACAAGACATATCTCCAGTTCAACTCTTCAAGATATGCAACTTGAAATGTGGTAGTTCTCCTACTATTCAGCTCTCAATTTGCTTTCTGCATAGCATGTGCTGAATTGTATGCATGACCATATCAGAACACATGGCTACCAAATTGGTTCATATATGGTCAATAACCTGAGAGAATAACCATAATGTCTGAGCTTTCTGCAATTCTTTTTGTTTGCTATTTTTTCTGTTTCATTATCACCTCCCCCCTTTTTTTCCCCTTCCTGAAAAGGTGAATTTAATAAGATGAGCCTTCTAGATTGGTTTTGTTAATTTGTCCAAAGACTCTCTGATCTTTGGAAAAGCTCAGCTCTGCAGTCATAATTTATAGTTGATCCCATTTATCAGTCATCATTGGCTTTCCATTTTTCATATTGTTGCAAATACAAAAGGTGAAGGAGACATGAAAGGTAAAGGGTTTTTGCAACATAAAAGAGAACATAACGTTGGTATATTCTCTCTCTCTCTCTCTCTCTCTCTC
>JANHFR010000757.1:153657-169209 GCA_032468015.1 Mimophis mahfalensis | reverse complement strand
TGCCCTCCAGGAACAAACACTGTGGGGGTCAGACACTCTTAGCACCCCTTGGGGGGGTCAGTGTGCCCTAAAAATACTGAAGTCATGAGGGGGTTTCCTCTGACTTGCCACACTGCGTGAGAGAGCAACATCAGGCCCGACGAAACACATAGAGCTCCTAACAGCATGAGACATAGAGCTACTGATAGCATGAGTCCCAACTACAGGATTTTCTTGTCTAAAATAAATATCTGGGCGAAGCCGGGTTAACAGCTAGTAGCTTTATAAAAGAAGTATGAAATAATGTATAGGAAGAATAAAGCAATGCAGATATAGGATGACAGAGCCTGTAATGCAAAGCTGGACAAACTTTTGGTTGTAATGGGGAGTTTAGATAAAGAGTCTATAGATCTCTATTGCAGGACAACAGGAATATAATTCAAGAAAAATAGGTTTAAACCATTGGTAAAATGTGATTTGATGGCATGAGTTTGACTGATTATATGCCATGAAGTTTTTAATTCCTAGCATTTTTTTAATTCACTTTTTAAATTTTATTTAAATCTCATCTTTCTTAAATCAAGGCAACAAACATAACCCAAATACCTTCCTCCTCATATTTTCCCAACAACAACCCTGTGATGTGGGTTGGGCTGAGAGAAAATGACTGGTCCAAAGGACTTCATGCTAAGGAAGAACTTGAACCTCATAGTTTCCTGTTTTCTAGCAAGATGCCTTAACTAGACCTAACCAATTGATGAGTGGACAGAGGGATGGATATATAATCTGCCCCCTAATCTATTATTTAGGTCTCCATAGCATGAGTATAAAGTATTAAATTGTTATTTAACTGTTCCTATAGATAAAGATCTAGATGGACATTATATTAAAGAGTTGCACCTATAGGACAGAAATAATGCTTTAGCCTATTTTCTAGTCAACCTCTACTTGTCTCCTTTCTTATTTTTATTATGACTTGGTGGGAGTGCATTTGTAATTTTGGGGTGTTCTGAGCAAGTACTGTTCCAAGCAATTCTATCATTTTGGAAACTTCTACAGAAAGATGCATATTGAATTAAGCTGGAGAGTTTTCTATTAATATTATTCATTTGTGTATGAAATTGACAAAAGCAGGCAAAGATTGATGAGAGAGTGGAGCACTTGAACTTAACTCTCTCTGCCTTATTGGTGAACAGAAAAAGACAACTGCTTTATAAAAACAGAAATAACAGCTAAAATCAAATAATGATTTAAATTTGTGCAAAACCCCCCAGCAAACAACTAAATACTGTTTCAGTGCTATTTGATTACTATACCATGTGGCCTTTCAGGCATCCCTGGTTTTGTTCATAAATATGAAATATACACCTTAACTATACCATATTATAGATATAGTTTGTGTTCTATATTGTTTACTGAGCCACCAGTGATTTTAGAATATTATACAGTCTTTCACACACTTTACTCTGATCCTGCCAGAAACTTTGCAGCTTATTTTGTATGATCATTTGATCCATTCACTGTCCATGAAAATAGATTGTGTGCCAGTGAATAAGACATGTAAAACCCTGTCATGTTAATTTTAATGTTTTAAGTAGGTTAAGCATTGTAATTTCTGCAGTATTACTAGTCTTCAAGCCAGAAACACCCTTGCCTCCTTTTTAGGCCAATACATCTTTTAAATTCTTTTCCTAAATTTACCTTTTAAATTTTTTCCCAATACTATTTTTCTATGAATATAACTACTTCATTCTGTCTTGCCTTCCAATAATCAATATTTTTTTCATCTTCAATATTCTTACTTAATCTTGTCTAGATTGTATTTCATAGTTTTTTAAAAATTCAAATTGATATATATTCCTTTGCTACATGATGCCGTTTCAAAGTTTATTCTTTTTACTTCTTATTTATAAAAGTTTTTTTTTATGTTTTGGGGGAAGAGTATGAAATGTTAGGTAACAGTTATAATGAAAATATTGAACACTGAAATACATTAGTAAGAACTCCTATTTAGAAATTGTCAATTTTTTTACATGTTGGGAGACACCTAGGCAAAAGAGAATGCTAAATGTTGGAAGGCCCTTCTGTGCTACTAAAGTGTTTCTTTGGGGGCCTTTCATTAAAAGAATAAGCTTGCTGCACTTGGGGAAAGCTTGCATTGTAAAATATGCTGCATTGCTCAGGCAAGACCTTCTATTTTGAAGATGCTCTACAAGCAATGTGTTTCTTTGATTTAACAGCAAAGTGACCACATTGCTTTGCTTGGTGGCTTTCTCTAGCAGTTCTAGTAGCAAAAGAGACTTCTCCATATGTGCTTATATAAGCAGAGGAGAATCCTCTCTTGCTTCCAATTACTGGAAATGCCAGGCATGGTGTAAAGAAGGGATGTCAAGCTCAATTTCATTGAGGGGCTGCATTAGGGCTGTGGTTGTCCTCTGCGGGTGAGGTGGGCATAGCCAACTGGGTGAGCGTGGCCAGCTTGACACCACCCCCCAAACTGCAGGCATGTTTCCTCTTCACACTGGGTAGACTGGGCTGAAGCGATGCAGGTCAACCCCTTACATTTTCCAGGATGGCCCCACCGGCTAAGTCTGACCACATCATGGCCCAGATTCAGCCCATGGGCCTTGTTTTTGACATCCCTTGTGTAAAGGTAACATAAGCCACACTATTGTTTCTTTCTTCAATCCTGTGCTTCCTTTCCTTAGAAAGGGTGAATTGTATGGTTTCCATATCGCAAGTACCTCGATCAAGACAAAGATAAGTTGCTTTGCAGAAATTACAGTATAGATGCTTTGTTGAGTCAAAAATGATTTGGGCTTATCTCATTTTCTGAACAGCACAAATACAAATCTTGATTATTTATTTTATACATCCCATTCAACTGAAACTTTCAAGAGAAAGGTCAGTTGCAAAAAATTAAATATAGATGAGAGTCGTGAAATGCAAAAGGCAACATAACTTAGTAGCCAAGCGCAAACAATCAGAAAGATTAAAATTCAATCCAAACTAGGGCCACAAAACATGGCCTGCAACATTCCAGACAATGGCTAGATAGCAGAATAGTTTTCTCTGTGTTTCTGTTGCATCAATTGGTCATAGGACCAAATCTTGTAGTCATAGCTTGGAAATATATACTTTCTTATGCAACTAAGTATATATCTGATAGAGATTTTTGGTCATCACTAAGAAGTTCTCAGCCATGGTAACCACTCACATCACCTCCAACAGCAGTGATAATTCTCTGCTCTGATTAGGCCAATGTTACAATGCTTTCTCAAGATGCACAGCTAGAAATAAAAACTTCACTGTTCAGAATTCTCAGTACTGACATCTTGGTTGATGAATTCTGGGAATTGAAATCCATGTATGTAAAATGTAGGGCATACAGGTAAAGGCTGACTTGTGAGGAAGCTATGGAAAACCACAAATAACATTTCCAAAGAACACAAAATAAGGAGTCAACTAGTACTTACAGTGGCCTGGTCTTTTTTAAGGAAAACGACAAATCCTCTTCTTTCTTTGTTTTTTTCTTGGTCTGTGATCTTTTCAGGCTTAGTTTTTTTAGTATTCCTGTGGGAGGTGTTATTTCCCATCATACCACCAAATTAGTGGTCTTTCCTCCTTGGGAAGCAGCTGTAGCAATGTTGCTACCAGCTCTATCTGAACCAGGTGCTCTAACACCAGAAACAATTATGATGTCATGCAACTTCAGTAGATGATCTTACAATGGTTGAGGTATATATTACCAAGCCCTTTAAGGCTGTAATCATAGCTAAACTATACTAAATGGCCTTCCCAACATGATGGTCTTAATTAGGGTGCCAACGTATCTGGAGACTGGACAAATTTCCTTTTTTGTTGAACAGCAGGAAAAAGCTGGATAGTTTAGAAAAAAAGAATATCAAGCCAACCCTCCACATTTTACAAATTAAAATAAGGAACAGTGTTTCATTCCAAGGTTCATTTCTAATCATCACGTTCATTTCTAACCTTCATAGGGCAACCATTTTGGAACCAAGGTACCCCAAATGGGTAACTTACAGAATGGGTCCAATATCTGGGACCCATAGCTCCTGGAATTGAAATTTTGGCAAATTTTACATTAAAAATAACATTCTATGACATAAAAGTTATCATAAATCATTGTATGACCTAATACAAAATGTCATAAAACATTTCCTGTATTGATGTTTGACTGTGCTATACAGTGTGACACAGGATATATCCAAGGCAGATACATCTCTGGATATATCCTAACTTTTCCAGTAAATGCAGTAAATTATAATTTCTGTCATTGTTTGAGGGCATCAAAGAATCTAGCAAGGAAATATCTCTGAAAGCATGACCCAGTGGTCATAGGTTGTGTAGTGGTTAATAAATCTAATGCCTTAATGGATACATTCACAAATGGATCACATGCACTAGAAATATATAAGTTATAAACCTAAAGATACTGTGACATTTCAGTTCTTAGCCATTCCAGTCAACCTGGCCATTATTAAGGAGTGTTAGGAACTAACACACATATACACACACGTATGTTTATATCTTGCATTTTAGCGATATAAATAGTTTTGTGATGTGGTACCTTGACATCTCTAAATGGGGCTGTTGGCCTGTAAAGTATTTAAAAGTGAGGTTTTTAGACGTGTGTAATGATTTTTCTTTAATTTTCATTTTTCAGTGATACTCACCATACAAAACTGTATGTTAAAATTTAAAAATTTGATTTAGGATACTATACACTGCCTACCAAAATATATAGTGCAGACTGTCCTTGGGTTATGACCAGTTCTTCAGAACCATTCAAAGTTATGATAGCATGGAACAAGGGGGAGATTTATGATCAGTCTTGGAATTCCAGCCATCACAGCATTCCCAGTGTCACATGATTATGATCTCGGCATTTAGTTCCTGGTTCGCAATTACAACATCACAGTCAGATGAGGTCACATGATTGTGATTGCCAATAAAGCAAACCAACTGGAAAACCACAAGGAAGTTGGAAATTGCTCCCGCTTCCAATGGTTTATTTTGCCTGCCTGTACTCCATGGTGTCTGCCCACAGCATCCACCCCCAACATATTAAATATCCATGTAAAATACCACTTTTCTAGACAACCATACTCTGTCATACAGTATGTATTCACATAACATTTTCTGTGGGGGGTTTTTTTTTTCATTAACTTCCCTGGCTTTCTCCATTTCTTTGCCACCAGTAATGCGTAAAATAAGCAGCAATTGCATAAATGCTTCTGTGAGGTAGGATTGTTATGTATCCACTGCTGGAATGTATGTTTTTCCAACAAATAGAATTCTGAAAGCAGAGAGAAGGTGGAAGAAAGGATCAATTAGCATATTTATAAGGCTAAAAATATCAGGACGGAAAGCTCCTGTGGTCACAGTTGAAGTATGCTGGAGCTAGCCATTTGTTGCTTGGCAGTGCATTGGCTTTAAATAAATCAAGAGACATCTTCCCCCTTTCCTTTTCCACTGAATATAAAGGACTTCAGAACAATTAACAGGTAAATGCTAATGATTGATGAAGATCTTCAAAGAAATTACATGAGGCAAAATGTCTTTGTGGAAATGCCTCCCTTTTTTCTTCTTGAAATTCACTGTGAGTGCTTTGGCATTTTCTCCATTCCTTAACTCGGAATACTTTTTGGTGTCTCATAATTCCTCTGGTCCTTATCTTCTTTATTCATATTCATATTTATATACACACATATATCTTTCATGCAGGTGTGTTAGTTCCTATGTTTGGACTTTCCAATTATTCCTACCATCAACTTTTGTTTTCGGTGCAAAAGAGAACATGAGTTCAAGTCCCTTATTACCCAGGAAAGCCAGCTGGGTGACCTTGAGCCAGTCACTCTCTGTCAGCACAATTCACATCCCCAGGGCTGTTACGGGGACCACAGGAAGGAGGAAGGCGTGTTAAATATCTTCATCCCTTGAGTTTGTTTGTTTGTTTGTTTGTTTGTTTACTTGTTTATTTATTTAATATACCGCCCTTCTCCCGAAGGACTCAGGGTGGTGTACAGGGCAATTGATTTTACAAAGTAAATTGTAAAAGTAATAAAAGTGGAATACAAATTATATATACATATATATGCCTGCTGATGGCAGATGAGATTTTGCTGTAACATTGCTACAACTTTAAAAGCACAACTATGAAGACGTGGGAAAATACCCCAAAAAAGCATAATCACACACACACACACACACACACACACACACACACAGAGAGAGAGAGAGAGAGAGAGAGAGAGAGAGAGAGAGAGAGAGAGGGAGAGAGGGAGAGAGACTTGGTTTGGTTTTGGTTTCAGGCCTTGGGTTTGCTTATAGTTAATCAATTAACCTTTGCAAAGAAGTATTCTAAAACTTTGACTAGGTGGCTGATTTTTAGGGAATGTTTAATTCTAATTACAGCACACTGTCTATATTACATTCATTGTTGCTATCTTGCCACTTATTCTTAATATACCGTAATGCTCTTGGTTTATAGCATCTTAAACAATTAAGAATGGTTATTGTGGCAAAAAGAAATACATCAATGGTAGAAGTGTTATGTTACATAAATAAAACCATGGAACTTTTTCTTCCTCACTCGCAGTTATGTGGAAGCATTTCCTTAGTTTCTATTAGGTCCAACTGGTGTTTCCATTTTATAATTATCATCCTCAAATTGTGGTATTTTCTAAAGCTCCTGACCATCAATCATGAGTGGCAGCCATGAAATTAGAGGGCAGCCACTTTACATAGTTAACTACTTTTACTCTAGACATTTGCACAGATTGATGGCATGATCAATATATTTTAGTATCAGTCTCCCATTGAGAGCTGAAGTAGTATAGTGATTAAAAGTCTTGATGAAGAATCAAGAAACATGCTTCCTCTCTTGCTGTTTCTATTCTTTGGAAGAACATTTTCTCCCAAGATTCAGAAACTTTACTCCCTCTTTCCCATCACATCTCAGTTTGCCCATCACAAGCACACACACTCACAGTATTGTGCACTCTTGCCCTCCCTTTCCAAAATGCTCTCCTCCAAACTCTGCCAGCTCTTGTCTAGGTTGTTTTATACTATTTTGCACCCAGATAATGTCAACCATTGGAGATCAGGCTATCTAGAATTCTGGACACTTTTCCATGTGTACATTTTGAAAATGTGATTCCTTACTGTGTCTGATATAATAATTCAATCTGTATTTCTCTTCTTCTACATTTTGGTTTACTCAAAGTAATCACCTTCCCTTCTATTTCTCCAAATCTGAGCCTGTCAACATCACTTCTTGGGTGGAAAACATGATTCATGGTCATTCATTTCCTTGTATGTTATAATTTCAGTCAATATGCTATGTAACAGTGGTGGAATTCAATGTTTTTTACTACTGGTTCTGTGGGGGTGGCTTAGTCGGGATGGCTGTGCTGTAGGCCAATCAGAGGTGGTATTTACCAGTGTTGGCCAATCAGAGGTGGTATTTGCCGGTTCTCCAAACCAGTCAAAATCATCACTACCGGTTCTCCAGAACCTGTCGGAACTGGCTGAATATCACCTCCAGCTATGTTCATTGACTGGACTTTTTCTTCCTCCTCTTGCTTCAGTGAGAAAAATTAGTAGCAATAATAATAATATCCTCTGTAAAGATGCAGTAATGGACTATTCCTTTTTTTCTATTATTCTTTTTATTGATTACTATCAAACCTTATTATTATTATTGTATAGGTTGATGTACCATAAGTGCAAGTAACAGCCATTTTGTTATAGAAACTAAGTATCTTTATGGATCCTGACCAAATTACAAATGCAGAATGTGCCTCATAGTTCATGATTAATCCAAAGCAAAATATATAGTTCAGCAGAGATGAAACTAACTCTCCTGGATGACAGTCTCATTCTTTCTCAACTGACTTGTAGAATCTCATTATTATCTCAGTATTTTTTTTCCAGAACACAGTTGTTAATATCAGTTTAGGAGATGGATGTGTCTCATGCAGATGAATTAATTTATTTGTTAAGAGCCCATCCTGTGATTTATGGGTTTTTTCCCATGTTCTGTGACTTACATAATAGGACTCTTTAAAATTCAGAGCATATGGCAACTTTCTATTACATTAATATGAATTGCATTTAATAACTGAAAACAATTACTATTCCTATTTAATTAGACATTAAGATTCATATATCTTCATGAATAGAAAATGGCAAATAAAAAGTTTAATCATATAGGAAAAATATAGTTGGATACATTGTTTTCTATTTATTACTATTATAATATTCATGAATAAGGAAAGATAAAACATCAAAAGCTTTATTGATGAATTAGATTCCTAAATTAGAAATGTAAACAATCTCTGGATTGATCAACTAATATTATTCATTTTAATTAAAAAAACCAATTCCAAGAATATATTAAAAGGACATCTGTTTATTTTTCGGTGCTTTCTTTTATTTTAATTTGTTTCCATAATTAGCATTCTCCAACCTGACTGGGAATTATGGAAGTTGCGAATGAGATTTTGACTAGTTTTGAATGAGATTGACCTTGTACAGTATATGTCATGTTTTATTTTTGCTGCTTTGGAAAGTTTTAACCTGAATTTAGCCAGTCAGATAATTAGACGGATAAGACTTCAACAGATCTGAAGACTCCTGGGACAGGAAACACTATTATAAATGTAATAGATTTTTTTTCTTCGTCTAAGAATGAGAGGTACCTTTTAGTTTAGAACTTGGAACAAACTTGCATGCCCTTCAATAGGTACAAAAAATAATTTAGTTTTTAGTAATTGGCAGCCAGTATTAAATTGTGTGTATTTTCTTTTACTTGTTTTGCAAATGGGGGGGGGGGAGGAGCAGGAAAGCAAATTGAAAGCAGGTTAATGTAGATGTAAATAGTAGTGATACTAATACTTTTACTACAATAGAAAAGAGCCTTTTCACTACAATTACACAAATCTTTAATAAAGCAGTTTCTTATTTTATCCAAACTGATACTCCGTACTTTGTACTCTACTTATCCCCAGATTTTGAGCCAAGTGAGGAAATATAACTATATGTTAAACTTTCGTCGACATTGTGAGCTTTTCTGAAGCAGATCTTAGCAATATGTTAATTTGCATCTTCCAAGAGATTCTATTAACAAAAGGTTTATATTATATTTTATTAAACATATATCTAGATTGTATGGGTGATTTCAGGACAGAAATAGTAATGATAAGTTAATCCACAGTTATACAATGAGGCCAGGTCTATTATCTCTAGGCTCATGATAGTAACTTATCTGGATGGAAGAAAATTGAAGTAACTGTTTTGTATAGATCATCCTTGTTGCTGATTCACAGTGGAGAAAATCCGGGCAGCAGAAAAGCTTCCCATTGTTCCTGTATATTATTGCCTGGGTTGTGGCAATGTGTGTTGTTTAAAAAGTTCTTTTGTTCAATCTTTGTTTCAATGAAAGTAATGGCTCTTTGCTTGTGTTAAATACTTTTACGTGCACCATCTCATTGAAGTAGAAAACTTCAGAAGTCAGTATAACAAATTGCCAAGTGATATTTAAGTACGTTATAATATGAGCACAGTTTATAGCACACAAAATCGCATGTAAATTTCAAAAAAATTTCAAAGGTAGATATGTTAGTCTTTTGCAACAAAACTAACAAAAAGTGTGGTACTTTGAGAGTAACTGTTGAGTGGAATAAAATAGCCCTATTTGGAGTGGGAAAAAGTAGAACTTAAATTATCCATGTTAACTATATATAAATAAATCTAGATCATTTTTTTTTAAAAAAAAAACACCTTTATTTTCAGTTTTATAGAGCCATGCTGGCTAAATATATAAATACATTTTTAAAAAAAAGGAAATTTCATTAAATTGGATCTAGACTAAATTATAGAAAGTGTAGGACAGGCGTGTCAAATTCGAGTTCATTGAGGGCTGCATCAGGGTTGTGTTTGGCCTCAGGGACTCAGGGCAGGCATGGCCAGCTCGACATCACTCATCGAGGCTCCATTTTTGTATGCGATGGCCTCCTGTAGCCCTCTGCCAGTGAAAATGATTTAGCTGGCAGAGGCACAATGGGCTGGTCCTTCGCTGTTTCCAGGGCAGCCCCACAGGCCAGATCTCAGCATCCCACAGACTGGATCCAGCCTGCAGGCCTTGAGTTTGACACCCCTGGTGTAGAACCTACAGAGGTTTAAGTACGGTATATTATTCTTATTTCCAAATAGATGTATACAGTACTGCATCCTTAGTGCAATGGATTTACACAAGGGCTAGGCAACACTTCATATGTGACAAGTACTTCCGAGTATGCAAGGGTCTAAACATAATTGTTCTCTTCTTTAAAACATACACTTCTTTTCAAAGCTGCAGACAGGAGACTACCATTTTTAAACCATGTTGCTTATTTATTATAAAATAGACAGTTATTTCTTATTCTCGATTAGTTGTGTACTATAGACAGCTGTAGAATTTTCCAAGATGAGGGGGAAAGGCATTATTGTTTTGCATGAAAAATAATGAAATATTTTAATGTATGTCAACATAAGTGTAGTGTCCCTATGTGTCCTGATTTTTTTTTAAAGGCTAGAATTCTGATGCTGAGCCAGAGATATTCAACACAGTTCCTGTGGGCATCAATACACCTACTGACATTTCCGAGAAGCCACCAAAGTGCCCTGTTCCACATGCCTGTCTGGGGGGAGTTTGCCTTTAAAAGACTACATTTTAAAAAAATAAAAATGAAAGAAACATTTTACCAAGTGAAACATCAAAGTCTAGCATCAACTTGATTTCAAACAATGTATGTTGGTTCCCCCAAAGATTAGAAAATAAAAGTGGTAGTGGCTGCAACCCTATCCTGTTTCGAGGTACGCCTATTTATCCAGAAAACAAGCTGGAATTGGACTAGTGGACATACTGAAAGCCTAGAAGAGTTGGCAGGATGCAGTATTGCTTTCTAGAATTTGGGTGTTTTGTGAGTAACGGTAGCCATTTTCTGACAGTACCAGCTATACTTATTAAAAAACTGAATTGTTCCCACTGACCTAAAAGTATTCTCTTTCCCTACTCTAGCAGCCATGGGAGAAATTATCTATTAGTACTCAGCTGCCCCTTTAACTCTTACAGGCATATGAGAGTTCCTCCAAGATGGAACAGTTTGTGACCCGTTTCCTTCTGAGGGAGACAATGAACCAGATACAGTCTCTACAAGTCTCCCTAGAGTGTGCTGTGGATACTATTGAAGAACAGAGTGGCCGAGAAAGGTAAAACAACCATCTGGGCAATATAGTAGATGCAAAAGAGAAGCCAAAGAATTAAGAGTGGGGTTGAATTCAGTTTCTATCATTTTCTAAGACTCTTCATCTACTCTACAAAGACTAGTTCTGCAATATCTACAATTTTAGAGGGGTTTTTTTTGTCCCTGTTTGCTTTTGTGTGGGCTCCTTTACTATTCACAAAATAAGCATTCTCCAGATGAGTGCACTGTTGAAGACATAAAGCTTGTCATCATTATAATTGTATTGATTCAATAATGTTGAAATGCACTAGGACAGGGGTGTCAAACTCAAGGCCCGAGAGCTGGATCTGGCCTGTGGGGCTGCCCTGGAAACAGTGACGGCCCAGCCCATGGTGCCTCTGCCAGAAAAAACAGAGCTTAGGTGGCTGCGATGGTCTCCTGCAACCCTTTGCCGGTGAAAACGGAGTTCAGGAGGGCTGGCTGTCACAGTTACCCAAGCTCTGTTTTCGCTGGCAAAGCACTCAGGCCACTACAGGAGCCCCCAACACAAGTGAACACCACACCCACCCTGGCCATGCCCACCCTGGCCATGCCCACCCAGCCTCCAAGGTTAAACACAACCCTGATGAGGCCCTCAATGAAATTGAGTTTGACACCCCTGCATTAGAAGATGATGTAAATCACCAGTAGGAATCTTGCCTTGTTAATTGTACAACTTGTTAATTGTAGCTGGGGAAAAACAGGTAAGTAGAATATCATTAGAATTGGACCTTAGTATCCCTGATCAATCTCCCTGAAGTAAAACCTCACTTGGCAATATTTCTGCAGTAATGTTTTGCATTACTGGAGAATTAAACAGTTAAAAAGAAAGGAAGAAGAATGAAAGCCCTACATATTTTAGCTCACATGTATTTTTAGATCATGTCTTTTATTTCTCACTTTGTATTGTTATCATGAAAAATGAGGAATCGTGTGAGCAGAATCAAAGATGACAAGCTAGTGATTATTCCTAGGGTATGTACTATCTTGATGTTATGTTTCTTAGGAATAATATGAACAAATCAGAAGCTTTAATTGGTCAACACACTACAAAAAGATGTGGCCGAAGAATTCAGAAGAACATCTGCTATTCCCCTACAGATCCATATTCTGGGATGCTGACCACAGGTATTGGCAGCTTTCGTCATTTTGATTCCCAGATTTGCATTAGTATGAGTATGCTTTGCTGCAGGGAATTAATTGTAAAAAATAGGCTCAACAATGTTTGAATAGAGAAAACAGTAACCTAATGGCTTACGCAAATAGTTTAATCAACATCACAGCTAGTTTACATATAAGCTTTACAGGACAGCCAATGTTTTGAAGGCCAAAGGGTGCTTTCAGTGGTCTACTGTGCTCAGTGTGGAACTGCCCTTGTTCTTCATCTGAGAACTGGAACTAGTAGAGTGGGGTACCTGGTCATAATCATGTAGCACCATTGTAGAAGCAGTTGTATTAGCTTCCACTAGCTGAAGAGTTTTGCTTATGACATAGAAGACTCTAAGCAATCTAGGCCCATGTTATCTGACAGAATATCCTCACCACTTGATCAAGATCATCAGGGAAGGTTCTGCTGCAGGTCTGAAGATTGCCTGAGTGCCATCTTGTAGTTAATAGTGGCCAGGCCTTCACTGTGATTGACCTGAACTCTGGAATGTTTCCCCTGATATTTTTGAGATGCCTATTTGTTTTCTTCTTTCTCCCATAGACTTTTATTTATGCATGCATGCATCCAAACCAGTCTTAACTCCTGCTGATTCCTTCCTCCCGGTTTCGGCTACCAAATGTTTGAGCTACAATGCTTTTAGCTGTTGACTGGTGTGGCTTGATGTTATTGTTATCTTGTTATATAGGACTTCATTACATTTTGCTGTATGTAAATTGGAAGTGATTCACTTCCAGAAAGTGTTCCCATCCCATTGAGTCACTGATACTGAAACTGGTAAAATGGATTCAACTTTACTCTATACAGTGAAGGACTGGCACACTTCAACACTCGATTGAAGGAAATGGTTTCTTAAAATTCTGCACAACTGTAGTTACGTAAGGCCCCTTAGACTTTTTCTCCTAAAACTATTTGGAATGATTTTTTAAAGTAAATAAATGAGATGTCCACAAGCAAGAAGCACACTGGAGGAGAGCTGATTGACCAATTGTTCCCCATTACATCTAATTAGACAGCCTTAACTATGGTCTTGAAAACAGCTTGAAAGAACCGCATTTCTGATTTGTGAATAAGCTTTCCCATGTTACTGTTTTCACCACAAGAGTGGCATGGGAAAGGATGCTCAACAATGATAATATAATCCCTATAATGCTTTAGCACTTTCCAATCTAGCTTTTGGTTTCTGTAAAGTAAAGCAGGAAATTATTTAATATTTGTTGTTTTAAGGAAAGTATCAAAGAAAATGTAATCTCATGTTTCTTTGTGGAATAGAGTGGGCAGGGAGTTGAAGAGGAGTAAAAGATACCAGTAGATATATCTGTGACAAAAAGAATGACAGTTTGTCATGTCTGATATGTAGCTCTCAGTCATTTCATTTTAAATTCAATCATGTTGATTTTTGGAGACTGACCGGAGTCTCTGCAGCTTTTTTTGCAAGGTTTTTTTAGAAGTGGTTTGCCATTTCTTCCTTCCTAGGACTGTATCGAAGTACTCAGCCAAGACTGACTATATGGTTTCATGCCTAAATCAGGATTAGAACTAGATTAGTTTCTAGCCTGATGTCTTAACTACTATACTGTACCAAACTACTATACTGTACTATACTGTACCAAAACCAATCCTACTAGAATGTTTTTTCTATATGCCACTTGGCTGCAACAGCTAATTGTCTGTGATTTCATCTGAGTCCTCTTTCTCTTGGCATTGCATTCAGGTGTTTGTGTGGAAACTGATAGCCAATGGTCATCTGAAATTACCCAGCTACAACAATTCATCAGCAAACTGGAATGTAAGGTGGGCCAGCAAATAAAAATTGATAAAATGGGAACTTTATCTTGAAGCATTTTCCCATGATACTGATTATTGTTTAAAGTGTTTGGAATTGGATCTAAACAAGCTCAATAACTCACAACATGGTTAACATGCACTTCTCTCATTTTTCCAATCCTGATTTTTCTCTTGATATACCAAAGGGGCCTTTGAGCATCAAATGTAGTAAGATTGTCTCTAGTGACACTTGCCTAGCTTTAAATTTTCTCACTACTGTGGAACCTAAAAACTCCTCAGAGAAACTTGACAATTTTATTAGTTCTTGTACTGAGTTTCTATTCTTAACTAGAATTTAATGTCCTATTTCAATCAACTTTTAACAATTACCTCCAATCCTGCAAAAGGCTAGGTTACAAAGAAATGTTCATGAACTCAAGTTTTCAAATGGGATCAAAAGCAACCAAAATTAACCAGGGAAATTTCAAACGTATATATATGGCTAATATGTTCAGACACAATCTCTGAGATATGCAAGAGATACACTGTACAAAAAGAATGCCCATCTGTTAAGTGGAGTACTGCATATTTTAAGGAGAACTGGGAGTGGAATTTTAAAATCAAGTTATATCAAAATGGCTTTTTCTTCAATTGCCAGAATTGTCTATGAATGAAGTAATGTTGCTTGCAGAGTACAGAATTTTTCATGCAGCTATATGTCAGTAGTACAGTGTATTCAGTGTGAAATAAGGAATGAATGATTCTTTCAATGTCAGTTATGACCTATAGGTATTCAATGAATCTCGGGGGAAATACATCTTGATGAATTTTTTAATAATTTAAAGTCAATAGAAATGTGACAAATAGATGACAGATTACTTGGATGATCTCTAGACTTAGCCTTTGCCAACCTGGCATTCCCCAGATGTGAGAAGACTATGACACCTAGACTGCCTAGCCAGCATGGTCAGACTACTGAAAAGGCATAATGTAATACTTGTGAATTCCTGGTGAAGAGGACAGTTATGTGAAATCAGTTATATATCTCAATCATTTTGTAACTTATTTCCTTTTATAATAATTTCTGTGCACTTAGAATCCAAGGCTGGAGCCTCTGAAATATAATATGGTGTGCAAAGGAACAGATTCGGTGAGTTTCTAGACTGTGCTTTTCGTTTATTTGATTGTGCATTGTGATGGCACTAGAGACACGACAATTCATACGTTAGAACTGTTATTAGAATAGAAATAATGATAGAAATGAGGATAATGATAGATAGCTAGATAGCTAGATAGCTAGATAGCTAGATAGCTAGATAGCTAGATAGCTAGATAGCTAGATAGCTAGAT
>JANHFR010000757.1:88908-103363 GCA_032468015.1 Mimophis mahfalensis | reverse complement strand
GGACAGGAAGGCCTGGAGGAACATTGTGCATGGGGTCGCGATGGGTCGGACACGACTTCGCAACTAACAACAAAAAAAAATAAATGCTGCTAAAAATGAGGATCCTCTCTATAAAACAGGTATTATACAGGAGTATTTGAAATATAGGCAACATAATACGGTATCAATCAATCAGAATAGAGCTGGAAGGGATCTTGGAGGTCTTTTAGTCCAACCTCTTGCTCAGGCAAGGAGACCTGTAATTTGAGATAAGTAGTTATCCAGTCACTCTTAAAAACCTCCACTGATTAAGCAGCCACAACGTCGGAAGGCCAGCTGTTCAAGTGGTTAAATCTTTTCACTGTTAGGAAGTTTCTCTTTAATTCCAGGTTGCTTCTCTCCTTCTCTGCTCCCTCCTCTCCCCTCACAGTTAATCAGCATGCAGGAGTCAAACTTAGAACCACGTATACGCATCACCAGTGCTCTACCAATGAGTTAAATCCTCTCTAGACTAAACAATCACCTAATCATACAGATGTGTAGTTGGCTGTGTGGATACACAAAATGCCACAACTCAAAGATACAACACATGCTTTGTATGTCAAGAATCCAAATTTAATTCCAAATAAAAGTGTCAAGTAGACAGGGACAAGGTGGACCTTTGGCCAAGATGCTGAAGAGCCCCTGCCAGAAATTTATCAGGTAATATGAACAACTTGAGTTATTGTAAGATTGGCTCCTGTGTACATAACTTTAATAGAACGTTATGAGGCCCATGCTTAGAAGAGCAGTAGGACAGGTATATTTGTACACTGCTTTTTTTCATCCCAGGCTCTTACATGATCCAGATGCTTCCATTCATCAGCCCATTCCCTCTCTGTTAGACGATGATCCACCAGTTCATCCTGGTAACCTCCATTTAATCCTGCTAGGAAATGCAAGGAAATATTACAATCTGAAAATTGTATAGTCTAGAATCCTGACAGTCTGATACAAAAAACGGAGGAAGGGGTGAAAGAGATTGTTTCTATCAACACATATTTATAATACATAAATACATATTGGGTTTACAAAACGTCAGGCATCTAAAGAACATCACATTTTGCTATGAAATAATAGAAACTATTATGTATTTAGTTCTTCATCCTGAGATACTTAATCTTTGCTAAAATTTGTCAAATTTGTATCTTAAATTAGAACAGGAATAACAGAGTTGGAAGGGAACTTGCATCTTCTAGTCCAACACCCTTCTCTGGCAGGAAAGCATACACCATTTAAGTCAAATGATGGTCCAATCTCTTCTTAAAAACTTAACCATGTTGCTCTTCTCTGCACTATTTCTAGAGTCTCAACATCGTTTTTATATTGTAGCGATCAAAACTGGATGCAGTATTTCAAGTGTGGTCTTACCAAAGCATTAGAAAATTAGAAAACAAATGCCAGCCCTCAGCATTTGGACTGGAATTACAATACATTGGAAAATACAGGCATATCTGTCTCACAGGACAGAACTCATTACCTATACTATGTCTTTCTCGCAAATCTCTGTGTTCCAGCACTTTGCTTGCATCTCTATACAAATGGGATGTTGCAATGTCTTCTAGGGTATAATGCTGGAGTGGAGGAGGTGTAGGATGAAATTGCCCAGCTGGGTTTATGATGGGCAACATGAGGGATGGACTGTGCCGAGGTGCTGGGCTAATGGTGCAAATCCTTTTGGCAGGAGGCTCTGAAGGGATCGGCTCTCTCTCAAAGTTATTTTCTTCCCTTCTGTAAGCAAGACAAGAAAGAAAAATGTTCATTAGCATCCAGGGAATTATTACATTATTCTATCCACTTGGAGAGGTTCACATATTGCCCATGACATAAGTAAGAAAACTAGCAACAAGGCACAAACTCAGTAAAAGCAGAAAAAGAAAAGGTTCCCACATATTGATGACATACAAAAATATGACATCCAAACTCTGCTACAAACATACCTTTATTTATTTGGGTACTCTGGTACAGTGCTTTTCACACTTGGCTACTTTAAAATGTGTGGACTTCAGAACGCTGGTTGGGGAATTCTGGGAGCTGAAGTTCCCACATGTTAAAGTGGCCAAGTTTGAAAAACAAGGCCCTAATAGTAACATGATAGCCCAAAGTCAGTTGTGTTCAGCATTTCCAATTGTTCTGAAGGTGCATAAAGCCAATGCAAAGCACAATTTCTACATTTTTATGTAATTTCTTGTTTACCATCAGGAAGGTGGTAAATTATGAGGTACCCTTTTGTTTCATCTTGCAGCATTAAATTCAGTCAGCTGCTTTAATTCACTTCTCACAGAATAATATTTGCTGACTGCCCGCTTTTGTTTTCTAAAATCACCTGAATGGCCTCTTCATTATTACCGATGCAAATATAAAAAGTGTTAAATTGGGGGTGGGGGAGAGGGTAGAAAAAGTCTTCTGATCCAACAACCTTTCTAGAGACTTGCCTGAAGAAAAAAAACTGTGCAAAACTCATCCAATATTACCACAAAGCCTCTTTGTTGTGTCCGATATGTCAAATTCCTCCCAAATATTGGTAAAATGTGGGAGTTGAAAAGTCCAAAGGGACAGTAATAAAAAACTTCATTAATCAAACTCGGTTTCTGCTTCAGAAGAGCCAGCCTTTTCAAAAGCATGATACGGAACATGGAATCAGAGGGCTGGAAGGCACCGTGCAGGACTTCAAGTCCAATTCCCTGCCTTAGGCAGGAATCCTTCTGCCCTGCTGGAAAAATGGTTGTCCATCTTTTCCTGAAAACCATCAGCGATGGAGAACCCACAACTCTGGAAGGGAAGCAGTTTTACTGACTAGTTGTTCTTACTGTTAGAAAGTTCCTCCTTTGTTCCAAGTCGGATCTCTCTCTGACTATCTTATTCCTTGTCCTTAAACCAACCCCCTCTTCCCTGTGAAAGCCCTCCAAATCTTGGAAGATGGCTAACATGTCACCCCTGAGCCTTCTCTTCATTAGGCTAAATGTACCAAACCTCTTCTAATTTCTGTTGCTCTTCTCTGAACATTTTCTAGAGACACGATACGTCTGTTTCGCATCATGGTGACCAGACCTGGATTCAGTATTCCTAGTGTGGTCTTACTATACTTGTGCAATATACTATGAGATGGCTATTTACAGCAACTGGGTCAAAATTATCAACTCAGGTGTTACTTGGTTACAATGACCAACAGTGAAAAATAAATATATAAATAAATCGGAAAGCCACCGAGGCGTTAAATTTATTATAGTACCAAAAGCTTATAATGTATGTTTAACATATATTGCTTGTTCTGGTATTTTAAAAAGTCCAGAAAAAGAAGTATAGTCTCGGGAAAACACTAATAAATATTCATACTGTTCAACAATAAAAGTAAACACTAGAACAACCAATTAGCCCACCAACTAAATCACTTAAAATAAATTGGGTTTAATTATAATTATCTAAAATAATTTGGGGGGGATTTAGAAAACTGTATGTATACAGAGGCCTGTGTTTGTACTGATCAAAAATGTTCTTCTCAGAGTAGATAAAAAGCTTATGTAGAAAGTTTCATACAAGACAATTTGGTGTCTTGTAGATAAGGGCATTTCCGTACTCTAGCTAAAAAACTGTTTATCTAAAATATGTTTGGCCTGATAAATGTTTTCCTCATTTGCACCTGGATTTTTCTGTCACTGTTTCTTTTCCTATTGGTTTCAGTGCATGTCTTCTGCATAAGTATTCATTTCTACCATTCCCATCTTAAAAATCCCATTCTCTCATGGGACATTTGGTTTATCTCCAGGTCTTAATTCCCAATTTTTACTAAGCTTTAAGCACTTTTTTCCCCTTCGCATTATTCTTCCTTCCTTCCTACTTCTTTTTTTCTGAAAAAGGTAACAGAAAAGGACTTTGGGCAAGTGGACTTCTAAACATACAGCAACAAGCTTTCAGACGGGACATAGAAAAAAACTTCCAAAAGAAGGCATAAGGACTATTTATTTGTTTTATTTTCATAGCTGCTCATCTCAACAAGTGTCTGCATACCTCGGTATCTCCAGTGGCAGATTTCTGAGTTACTTGAACCCACTTACCTGTCTGGACTATGCCTCTTTCCATTTCCATTTACTTCCATTAGCAATTCTGAAGAGTCAGCTGGGGATGCTGTGTTTGTATTCAGCAGAATATGCTCATGTTGGGCCAAGTATTGAGAAGGGGTTTGCTTGGCTGCTCGAGCACAGTGCAACAATTCCCTCTGGAGGAGAGGAAGGTTGGCCTACAAAACAATAGTAGAGTTACCCATTTAGGTGCCGAAGCTCCGGAGAAGTGGATGTTACTCTTTAGGTAAAGCAGCAAGCCAAGTGTTTGAAACAGAGGTTCTCTGAATACAAACAACACAGCTATAAATGGTATTAACCTTCCTAAGGACTCCTATGACAAAAATAATGTAACTTCCATTAGCATAGATAATACTTGTCATCAACTGAGTGATAATTAGCAGTCGTTCTGTTCTAGATATCACCATTTTGGAGAGAGAGGCTAAACCTCACGTAGCTCTATGGAAAAATAAACAAGATATTCTGTCCCTTGGAGACAGATGACCAAATAAGCTCCAACTAACAACCTTATCAGATACAAGAAAAAAATGAATTTCCTTTTCCTTTTCTGCTTTCCTTAAAGGAAAAATGTACAGTAGAGTTATATAGGATCATGGCTAAACCTATAAGAAGTGGGAACAATGCAGAAACAAGTAAGGAACCAGGCCCCAAATCAATATTGAAGATGCAGTAATATTCCATATTCCAATATACAGGAATCATCTATATATTGGGGAAAAAAGGAAAACATATGCATTGATCACTCCTTAACCTAGATAAAAATGACACCAGGTGAAATATTGCAGGCAAAAAGTAGATACATAATTTATTTTCTGATCTGGGCACAATCAATTATTTGGCTTTAATGGAGAGGATTAACAGAACAGAATAAAAGGATAACAATTTTCCCAATAACCAATTTCTAGTTGGAGGGAATCTTGGAGGTCTTCTAGTCTAACCCCTTACTCAATACCGTTCCAGACAAGCAGCTGTCCAGTCTCTTTTTAAAAGCCTATTTTGTCCTCATATTAGGGATCTAGAAGAAACTGACTTTTTATATTTCCTAATGAATCTTTCTAGGGATGTGACAATTGTCACTTTTTTCATTAACCATCAGTTTTTTAAAATATTAACCTTCATCCAATCTCTGCAAATACCTCCTCTGTAACACTAGTTTTTGTAACACATTAGATTATGATTTAGAGCAGTCTAACACATTTAGTTTACAGATTCCATTATATATTTCCTGTCAGTTATTTTCACTAAATTGAACAAAATCTGGCTCGGAGCAAAAAAAAACCAAACACACTTTTCTATCATTTTAGCAGTGGCTATCCAGAGGACATTTTCTTTTCTTTCTTTCTTTTTTGTTGTATAAAATTGTGGCAAACAAAACAATTCTTTTTATTATCTCTGCAATTCCAAATCTTCTCAAATCAAGCAACAACAAAACATAGGGGAACACTACTAATTCAGTAATAACAAAATATATAATGTATCCAATAATATAACTTATTTAGCTTATGTTTTGATTTGCTTCAAAAACATCAGATCTCATAAACATTGTTTGGTTTACTTTGATAAAACAGGTTCTGCTGAAGATAGTAAGGGTGTGTGTGTGTGTGTGAGAGAGAGAGAGAGAGAGAGAGGGAGGGAGAGAGAGAGAGGGAGAGAGAGGGAGAGATATCTGTGTATTCCATAAGCATCCTTTGGAAAATATCATTCTAATGGGTCAAAAAACTTACCAACAGGGTACAATAATTACCTTTAGGAATGGAATTACAAATGGACGCAAAGGAAAATTAGTAGCCTCCTGAAGCTTGCAATGAAATTCCTCTATTGTCACTGTTGAATTCTGCAAAAAGAAAGGAAACTGATCAGAACTAAATGACAATTGGCAACTATGTTTATCAACACATGACCGCAATAGACTTATGACTTCACTCCTGCTGTGGTCATTAAGCAAAACATCATGTGACCTTGACTTGCAATTATACTGCCAGCTTCTCTGTTGATTCTGCTTGTTGGAAGCCAACTGTGAAGCATGCAAAAAGTGATCAATAGTGATTTTTTTAAAAATTAACTGGGGTAGAAAGTAAAAACTAAAGACAGAATCAAAGAGCTGCGAAGTACATTATGGGGATCTTCTAGACCAAGTTACTTCTCAAAAGTGGACACAACTATAAAATTTCCTAAAAAGTGGATAAGTCTGACTTTCTGCCTTTAATACTTCTTACAACAAAAGGAAACTTCTTATTCTGCAACCTTAAAAAAAAAGTTTTATCATTTAAAAAAAAACACTTATCCTAATGCTTAACTAAAATCTGCCACCTTGCAATTTCTGAACCCAGAGAATAAAACAAATCGGTTCCATTTTCATCTTTTATGTGTTTTTAACTGCTACCAAATGTCTCCTCTATCTTCTCTTGCAGGCTGAATATACTTTGCTCTTTCTGTAATTCTCATAAGTCTTGTTTTCCAAGTTACTCTCATTCCTCATTATAATTTTCCAGACATACTACAATTTGTTAATGTCTACCTTTAAACATGACATCCTGAACTATGATTAGTTACAGGGATTTGGATCACTGAGATCCAGATGCAAGAGCCTGCCAACACAGTACAGATCTGAACATTATGATTTTATGAATGCAGGCCAAGAGTCATTAACATTTTTAGCAATCAGATCCCACTGTTGGTACTATATTGCTGCAAACCCAGGTTTCACCATGCTCCAAATGATAACAATTATTGGAAGCTGAACACCTCAAAAGTACAAAGATAAATAATAGAGCAGAGTTGGTAATATAGTAAGCCAGAGTTGGCCACAGTCGTTTCCTACCAACCCCAATGCCATAATCTAGTGCTTGACAACCTCAGCTACTTTAAGATGCATGGACTTCAACTCCCAGAATTCTCCAGCTAGCCTGCTGGTTGAGAATTCTGGGAGTTACAGTTTCTCCCTTTTAAAGTAGCTGAGGTTGACAAACACTGCCATAACCAAACATAAATCCACTGTTTCTGCGGTTTTGGCTGACTTTGGTGTCTTAATACTCACCACTAATGCCAAGACAAGTGTCCGGACCTTTTCTCCAATTTCTGGTGAAATATCATTGCCAAACTGCTGAAGGGTGGTAAGAAAGCGTTTCAGTTTGCTCAGCTGTCGAGCCCCACAGGTAGCTGGGAGCTGTTGATTCGTCAGTGAAGATGAGGAAGATGACGCGGGACCATTGCTGAACCTCTGGGGAGGTGAAGGGGCTCCATTCAAAGTAGGGGGAGAATGATTCATCCCGTTAGATACTACAGAGAGGAAATGAAGATGCACAATGAAGAAGAAATGTGCTATATTCAGCTTCTGAAATGATGAAACTAATGCACTGTGTAAAGAAGATAATTGGGGGGGGGCGGTCACGTCTAACATTTTAAAATAAACCTTTTAGATGGGATACTTTGGCTCAATAATGGTAGCAACCTATGAAATTCCAGGATTTAGAATTCTAGGTCTCTAGCTATGAATTAGCCAAATGCGGAACAATTTTTTTTTCTAAGACCCTGGACAATACCAAGTACAACTAGTCCTCACTTAATGACAATTTGTTCAGCAATCATTCAAAACTGTTTTATTGTACACCGCCCTGAGTCCCTCGGGAGAAGGGCGGGATAGAAGTTCAATAAATGAATGAATGAATGAATGAATGAATGAACAGTGCCTAATAGACTTATTCTCTGGCCAAATTTAAGGCTTTTGTAGTACCCCCACAATGACATAATGAAAATTTGGGAGCTTGTCAGTCCAACCTACCTTACAACCTGAGGGGTGCTGCAACACCCCACCCACTTATCACTTCTTCCAAGAACCAGGTGTCCAGCTTACCAACATGCACAAACTGCCTGTCACCACGGAAACCTGGGACTGCTCCCCACCTGATCAGGCTTGAGAGGCCTCCGCTGGTTACAAGGCTCACTGGTGCATGCCCCCCAATTACTTTAATTCTTTTTCTGCAGCTTCTAACAGACAGGTTCTTTCATTCATTCAGAAAACTTCTTCTAGCTTTCTAAGTGATCCCCAGAATGGCATCTGCTCTTGCAGTGCTATGAAAGTTTCCTTCTCAGAGGATGCTATTCTTCCTGTTGTGGCTCATCAGCGTGCTGCAGAACTTGCAGCCGATTCTGACCCTGAGGAAGAACTGGGGCCAGGCTTGGATGGAAGAGAAGGGCCAGCAGAAGAAGCAATGCTGAGGCTGGGCTGTCTGCTAGCTATCAGTGGTCAACTGCCTCTGATAGCTGTGGAGCAGAGGAATTAGAGCCACTGATTAGTGCGCGTGCGTGCAGACTAATAAGCAGGCAACAGCAGAGGAAGAAAAGGGGCCGGGCTACAAGTGATCGGTGAATGGCCACTCCCCATAAGACATAAAAGCGTGAGAATGGGGAGGGACATTCACAGAGAACAACTTATTACTTCGAAACAAGTCTTGTATGGTATTTCTGGAATCTTGAGAAAACAGCATCTCTGCAACTATGGACAATTAGTTCTTGTTTAAAACTCCAAGTGTCTGTGTAAGTACGTTATCTCGGTACTTGGCAGTTTGCCCAGAGAACTTGGCAAGTTCTGCCCATACAAACTGTGATAAGACAGGCTAATTGGGTATTTGCAAAATAAAGGGAAGTCTTCTTTAAGAAACCGGCTGAGAGTCTCTGTTGCAAGCCTAAGACTGAACACTCCCAATTTTTCAGAAAGCCTCCAAAGTACAGCAGGAGTGGGCGCCATTCTCATGATATTTTTTTTTTGGGTGGGGGGGAGGCGGCTTCCAAAACATTGCAGGGGTGGGTGCCATTCTTGTGAACGTTCAGCAGGCTAGAAGGAGAATGGAGAATGGAGCAAAAGCCACCTGTCAGCAGTTGCAAAAGAAGAGTGAAGGGTGGAACACGCTTGTGGAACCTCTAACTGGCTGAGGATTACTGGGCCAGGTGGGGTGGGGAGCAGGTCTGGTCCTCCTAGGCCTGATGTGGAGGGAAGCAAGCTCAACACTCAAGATTTTAGTCATTATACGAGAGCTACCTGTTCTTGTAATTAGCAATGCCAGACTATATGAACCAATGCTCATTAAGTTTAAAATTAAACACATAAAAAGTTACTTTTACTTAGTTTTGGGAATTTTATTATTTGATAATTATGACTTCTGTCCTCCCAAAATGATAGAATATCTGGATGACGCTGGCAGAAAAACATTGATCTTCTTACTGTCTCTTTCTCCAGGCAATGGGTATGACAAAATCACAAAAAGACATAGCCTTTTCCAAAAAGTTATTCTGCTGGGGGAAAAAATGCTTTTTTAAAAAAAAAATAATTCAATTTATATTCTGCCCTTCTCCGGAGACTCAGGGCGGCTTACAACCTTCTTGAAACATATACATACCTGCTTATTAGGGCATTCGGCCCTCCCTAAGCAGTGTTTTACAAAGTCAGCTTATTGTCCCCAACAATCTGGGTCCTCAGTTTACCTACCTCGAAAGGATGGAAGGCTGAGTCAACCTTGAGCCTGGTGAGATTTGAACTCGCCTTAATTGCAGGCAGCTGGCAGCTAAATGCTACATAATAGCACTTTAGACCGCTGCACCACCAAGGCTCTTCTTGTTGGTTAAAAATAAAAGGACAATTGTTATTTCAAAAAGCTTTTTCTAACCTCTGGTCATCAGCACTTGTGGTGGGAGAGGTCAATATCTGCAGTCATACATACAGGGGAAGAGCATGGATGGCAACACTGCATCTGTCAACTTGCAATTTTTGACATTTGACAGTTGCTGGCATTAAAATAAAAAGGCCTGTAGTAGGTTTCTTAAAAGGATTTATTTTCGTATAGAAAAACAAAAAATACATTTGGGAAAAATAATAGTCTCAAATACAAATTACAACTTTCTTACATGCTGCTGGGGTAAACGAAACAGGCCGGGGGCCACTGGGGTTGACAGGTGGTAATGGTGGCATACTGGATGGAGAAGATCTTGACTGTATCTTGACTTCCACAGGAGATCCTGGCATTACTGACACTCTCTTCTCACCAGCAACTAAAATGGAATGTGGAAAAAAAAATGAAGAATAGAACAAAAAAAAACTGTGCCTGAAATAGCTATTCTGGTGAGCCTTGGCGAAAAATACAAAAGTAGGGCACAGAAAAAAAGCAAATGCAAATCATATTAATTTTTTATGCGGTGCTTCAGAGGGTTCAAAACACTCTTATACATTATATTTCAGGAATCCTTACATAACAACTCTTTGAGGAATCTGATCTCCAAATCATTGTGTGCATATGTAAGAGAGAGAGAGAAAAAAAATAAAAAAGGCAGAGAGACTAAATTCAACAAACTGGTTCAGGTCAAACACAGTACACAATGTTAAAACTGGGAGGACTATTGAAGCTGATCTAGTCCACTCCGCTGATCAGCGTAGGATGCACTAGTCATGGACCTCTCTTAGCTAATGGAATATATAGGCAGACCAACTTGATGAAAATTATTAGAATTCATCTTATAGAAATGAATGTCTGAATTTAGTCTGCAGTTAGATATTTTTCAATAGCATCCAACAAATCCACCATTTCTAGCATGTTTATGTGCAAGGCTCTTAACAACATAATCATATGTTAATAAAAAGTATCCCAAAGAGTTCAAAAGACTGTTTAAAAAAACCCACTGATCTATTTCCCCCATTACCAAATAGGAAAATATCATAAATGGATGGAAACTAAATGTTTCCATGGATCCAGGCTACTAACAATGAGGTTAGTTTTGAACATTCCCAATTCAATATTATATTAGTGATGTTAAGGTAGAATGCAGGAGTGAGTTACTCTCAGGTGGTTATGAAGAGTCATAACAGGCTGGCAAAAAAGTATTTTATCTATAAAGCATTCTTTAGAAAACACAGAAGAGAATACTAGTATTTTACACTTAACAACAAAATAAAGGAATCTAGAATTGTATTTGAAACTGTGAAGAATTCAATTTTTCTAAAATGACAGAAGACGCTAACACCTATAGCTATTTTGAGCAAGCCAAATCCATTGTGCTAACCAACCTGTTGCAAGAAATGTTCTTATAATGTTCCCTATCAAAATGTATGCTCCTTATCTGCTTAAACAACACACCCACCCATTATTTGTTCAATAAACAAATGGTTGTCTGTCTCATTTAATTACTTCCCAAGCAATCTGGGACACTGCTGCAGCATTTCCTTATATTGACAGATTTCCAACATATCCATCTGTGTTCAACTTCTCTGCCCCCTCCCTGTTCTCCCATTGTTAAGGGGGGAGCTCGGGATGGACAGAACGGATGGTTGTCTTTCACTTCTGCATGTTGTGCGTGGAGTGTGAAACCCCAGAGGGAGCCCTCACTTCAAACCACCTGCTTTTTCAGCAATGGGTGTGAAAAGGCCCACAGGAAATCTTAGCAGTTAGTCACATTGCAACCAACCTTCAACACTTGGCACAATGTTGGAATTCAGCAATACTCACTAGCAGACAGACTGAATTGCCCAATCAGAAGTTTAGACATGAAGTTATAAATTCTATTTCTTGTCATTAGTAACTGTCATTCAAGATTCTACACAACAACCTGCACAGAAACTAAGAATAAGAATAAACCCAAATTTGAATTTGTATACAAAGAGAGAAGTTTAATCATATTTTAATAGGGGTGGAAATTTTAGTCTTTATTCTTTAGTCTTCATAGTTACTAATTGTTTATTAGTAACTATATAGGAAAAGGTATTTCTTCCTAGAACACTAGATCTTGCTATTAATTCTAATTTAATTAGAATAAGATACACTTGCAGACCATAACTCTTCTGCAATACTTACTGCAGGTATTACTAACCTGATGTAATTATGGTAAGATAAAGAAATGTTTGCATATATTAGCCAATTCTTGGGTTTATATATTCCTGCATCACCACCAACTAATGCAATGTTTGATCAGGACTGTTAACTAATTAATTTGTTTTAAAACAATTAGTCTGTTCGAGTATCCCCGTATCCCACTATATTTAAACTCTTTAATATAATATTACAAAAAATCACAACAAAAAGAATTAATCATTACATTCACACCAAAGTCCAGAACAGATTATTCAGAGTTTAAATCACTGCCATGTCAATTTCCAAAGTTGTTACTCCTTTATTCCTCTTTTATCTATCACTAGTGTTAAAATCTTATGTCTGAAAAGGTTTTGCCTGCCAAAAAGCTAATGTGTGCAAAATCCTTTCTACATGATTACAGTATAGATGCATACCTACAGTATATGGAGGTCAGTAATCAATCAATAACCACAAAGTTTTGTAGCTTTCTAGAAGCTCCTATACAATTGATAGTCAGGAAAAACTTTGATATGGAGATGTTCTTGCCCTTGTGTTATTACTTTAGGTTTAATGGACAAGGTCATCTAGAACAGAGTTCTCCAACCTTTCCGGCTTTGTGGACTGGTTTTGGGGGGGCACAGAGGGGATGGTTCTGTGCAAACAGCCAGCAAATGCACAAGTGGGAATGCACTCGTACACTCATCCGACACTTCCATGGCGTGGTTCCGAATGGCTCATGGCCCAGTAGTGAGCCACAGCCAAGGGGGTTGGGGACCCTTGATCTAGAACATGAAGTCATCCCAGAATCATGAACTAATGTAACTTTTAGAATAGGTAATACAGTAAAAGTATATAAGAAAGCAGCTGTGCTTCTATTAAGGTTTAAAAAGGCATTTATAGCAACATGAGGTATTTTGGTTGCTATATTCAAGAAAATTTGTCCAGAAAGAAACAAGAATTGATAAACCAGAAAAATGAAAGACCCAAAGTCAAGAAAAATGGAATCTCAGGATTTCAATGCATGACCAAAATGCAAATAAAAAAGAACTTTAATTGAATTTTAAATTGATGGTCTTTTATTGTTTTAATGTTTTACATGACATTTTATTGAAAGATTGTAAAGCCACCTAGATTTGCCTCAGTGAGATGAATAGCACAGAAGATAAATAAATAAACAAACAAACAATAAAGTGCCATTGTACAACTTCTGTTGGCAATCTGTTCATTGGATTTAGAAAGTAGGAAGGGAGTGTCAGAGTGTGAAAATAGGTGAGGATCTTAACTAGCAAAAGAACTCTTCTGTATACAATACCGACTTTTACTATCCTTCACCTAAAATCCCTGTGGAAATTCAAAACACCTGTTTAAGTCACACATTCTGCCAGAGTTGGCAGGCCCTATTTCTGAGAAGAGGAGAAAAAAACAGCAAATGAAGTGGGGGTGGGGGGGGGATGGTTTGGGTTCTCTCCAATAGTAATAGACATGACAGCAGTTCTTCATTAAAAGTTTTGTCACATAACAGACAAAAGATATGAAGCAACCTGTTATTTACAAAACCACAGTGGAAAAGGTCTGTTTTATAAAACACTAGGAGAGATGCTCAATCCATTGACTGTTGGCCACATGCATTCCCCCATTAGCCCTTGAATCAATATCAGGATAGTAAAATTCTGCAAAATAATTGATGAATCTGTACAATTTTTAAAAGAGGCTAAGATAATAATGGGAAGAGGAGCTGTTTCTATTCTCCTTTGTAATATTCTCTGAATTATGAACAAATGGGGCCAATGTTTTGAATCCCATTCTTTCCAATGATGCTATTGGAAGATCTCCTGAGCCCACCAACTGATAAATTGTGGCCCCCAATCCAGATGTTTGTCTTCCCCTGTATTGGAACAATTACCACTGATATCCTTTATGTTTTCTGCTTAACATAATGCATTAAGAACTTGAGAATGTTATTCACAAAGTTCTTAAATTTCAGGAAATAGTGAATCCGGATCCAGCCCTTCCAAACTGAGTCCCACCATATGCATTGAAGTACATTCCCTATCGTTCCGTTCAATGCAGAACAAATAATTTTATTAATGTGGATGAATATATCTCAAGAGCTTTTATATGGCTCCTGAAAAAGAAAAGAGCTTGTTGGGCAAGATTCATATTCTATAGGTGCTTATTCAACTGTGAAACAGAATTTTAACATACAATCCCATGCATTTCAATGATTTGAAAGCAGACTGCAGCCCCTGGCAGACCTTTGTCTGGATATAAAAACTAACAAGGCCAGATTTTTTTAGGATTTTTTCTGGGAAACCACCAGGGAGTCTCAGGATTATAGCCTGGAATGGAAAGTCAAATCAAATCAAACCCAAAAGAAACAATGGCAAAATCCATCCCTACAACTGCCTAGAAAGCTGTGTGGATGTGTTCAAGTGCATGTAGTCCTTGCTTGTTGTTGTTGTTAGTTGCGAAGTCATGTCCGACCCATCGCGACCCCATGCACAATGTTCCTCCAGGCCTTCC
>JANHFR010000757.1:57076-67371 GCA_032468015.1 Mimophis mahfalensis | reverse complement strand
ACAGGAAGGCCTGGAGGAACATTGTACATGGGGTCGCAATGGGTCGGACACGACTTTGCAACTAACAACAACAACAAAGAAATCTAAATTTTCCCAGGCAATTTAGACAATGATAAGATGGATTCATTGTTTCAATTTTCTATAGGAAAATTTAAATTTGTAAAAATATGTAGGTAAAATGATAATTTATCTTATTTAATAAAGGAACAGTGTTTTATATGTCCTAATTTTGTGGAACAGGACAAATTGGTTTATTTGTATCTATAGGAAAATCTACTTCTATATATGGACCAACTACATATTTTTTTAAAAAAAATTACAATGTACTGCCCTGAAAACCATGTTGATTAGTAAATGCAACAAAAACAATCTCACTATTGCCTGTAAAAACTAATGGAAGGGTAGGCAATATATGGGGTGCATAAAACCCCACGTTTAATGAACCTCAGAGACCAGGGGTGTCAAACTGGCAGCCCACAGGCCAGATGCGTCATGCGCATCCCACTCCCATCCCAGCTCTGAGAGGGGGAAAAAACACTGTGATATGTTATGTACCAGCAATGTGATGTGTGAGTTTGACATCTGTGTCATAGGCCATCAAAGTTATGCTCTTTAAATTCAACAGCAACCTGGTAAGTAATAATATAATTTTTGAAAATGGGGAGAAAATCTTTATGTACTTGTAAGGAAAAGAAATTGGACTTAAATCTTAATGTTGCATTCAATTACTTCATTATGTTACTCCATCTCATGTGATCTCAAGACACCATTATTTTAAGAATAGCTTTTGGTCTAAAATTTAGTCCACCCTTGTCCTAAATTTACATTCTCTTGTTCAAATTACACTGCTTATCTTCTAGTTTTAAAAATAAAATATCTCCTTAGTTATTCAAAATAGTATTTCCACCAGCTTAGAAATGTTTAGACATAAATACAAACACACTTTATATTTCTGCTTATGCTTTAGTAACATCCACTATTACTAAACCCATAATCAATGAAGTATTATTCCTCTGTAGGTTTGCAGAAGAATGTGTTGACTGTGATTTAATTTCTTTCAGAAGATGCTACTAAAGCATAAGGAGAAATAAGCTACCATTCACTTAAATGATACTTATATAGAAAAACATTTGGTTAGAGTTTGAATCGCAGAATCAAAGGAGTTGGAAGGGACCTCAAAGTCCCTTCAGTTGGACCTCAGATCCGTTAGGCCAACTGACTGTAAAAGAAAAACTATAAATTTTGCCTGTATTCAACCAGATTTAGCAAAGTAATGTGCAATATACTATCACTTTAATCTTGAGGCATCATTCTGTTCATCTCATTTATAGGAGTGGTTCAACTGGATTAAGACTTCATTGACTAAATATTTTCCACTAGAGATCATTAAAATGCTGGCAGACTCCTTCAAGTCAGCAAGGATCCTCACAGAACATTATTTCAGAGCATTCATTCAATAGCCAATTTTATTGCCCATTTAGGAAGAAAAAAATAGGGTATAAAAGGGCATAATTAGCTTCACTTGTAATAGATTCACTATAGTTATAATATGGGCTGATAGGAAGCCTATGGGGTAGTCTAATTGATTTCAGGATATTGTTCTTTGCAGATAAAAAAAGTGTATGTGTTGCAGGTTGGAGTAACTGGTAAGGGGATACTACAAGCCCATATGGAAGTAATCAAGCGCAAGAGTAGCAGCTGGGGCCAATAACAATCACCTGCAGTTGAGAGACATGGAGGTTTAGGATTGGTTTTTAATGCTAATTTCCCCTCCAAAACAATGCACTAGAAAGAGCAGAAAAACAGACGAGACAGGATGAATAGAGACCTACCAGAACAATGGTTGCACCTGGTGTTAGGAGCAGAGGAACAGAGCTGGCACGCGTTAACAGCATAGGACACATCTGTTACCCTCCACAAGTTGCCCATCCCCCTTTCCTTCCCTACCAGCCATACAAGATCTTTAAACATTCACAGCTTCTGCTGTTTTGCAACAAGTTTGAGTTCTTTCAAAGCTTCTTTCGCTTGCCACAGCTCCCTAGAAAGAATTGAAGCTGTCACAATCAGTCTCATAGAACGGTGGGGGGGGGGGGGACCTAGTGAAACCATGAACGTCAAGTAATAAAAGGGCCTGAAAGTCTGCAAATGAAGAGCCTATTGCTTTTGGGGGACAGATGAACCTTTTAGTATTATGCAGGTTCTAGCTTGCAGAAGTAACCATGGTTTGTGCATCTGCCCTCCTGAGAACTAGTTATTCTCTACAGCAAGAGTGATCCACTTCCCGAGATAAGTTATGACCTGAGTCTTCTGGAACATTTTGGAAACTTAACAGTTGACGTGAAAGTGATGTCAAATACGAAGTTGCACCATGGCTTTATTTCTTCTGTTATTGCATATACTGTAAAAAATAAAGGACATCATCTAAAATTGTTTTGAGTGAAGTAGTTTTACAAATTTTGTATTTCATTTTGTCCAATAGTTGTATCTTATTTAGGATTTTGAAGGCAGCTAAGAGCAGGGGGTTTGGAATTCTGATACCAAAACACCTAAGGCAGGCCTATCAAACTGGTGGCCTGGGAGCCAGATGTGTCACATGTAGGCCACGCCCACCCTGACTCTGCAAAAGGAAAAAAAACATCACGATATGTCATGATATATCATGTGATGCAACTGAGTTTGACACTTGTGACCTAAGGTATACAGCCAGTAATACATCATAACAAGTGGTGAAATTTCCCAAAATAAATTCTTAATTTGGTTCTATTTGTAGAAACCTTATTAGCACTGTGAGGAAAAAATTCACGAGTAGCAGCATTAATATTCTAAGCACTAGTGCATCACAGAACTGGAAGTTTTCCAAGTCTATGGATGTATGATTTCAAAATTTCTTACTCTGACAGCTATGATAACAATATCAAAACAGAATTCAACCTATTACTCCATGTTTATCCTCTCATTTTCCCAAATGGTCCAGAATATTCTGCAAACTAATGCATGAAATGCCTTGAATTTAAAATAGATTCACACTAATGAAAGTGTCTAAAAAGGAATTGGTTGGTAAAACATGATTATGAACAGAGTATCTTTCACTTTTAAGGTACTAGCTTTGCAAGATACAATTACACTAAATATGGTGAATATTTTGGAGTCACTGTATGATTCTGAAAGCAACCTATTCTAGCAAGACTATTCTAATTTTTTAAAATATTTTTATTAAGCATTTTTCTCTGTTTTACATTCTATTTCATATTGAGCAGTACTAGTGTGTGAGCATATAATAACATAAAGTACAAACAAGTCATACATAAGTATAGATTCCACTTCCCCTCTATGTTACAATACAATCCTTACATAGCATTAACATCTTCCACCTATAGTGAATATCTTTGTTGTACCTTAAATCTCATACATTTGCTATCTCTATTTCCTTTTCTAATCTTTTTTTCTTTTTGTTAACCAATCATACCAAAATCCCAACTCAAATAGTAATCCATTTCCCCCTTATCTTTCAATAACATCATCAATCTATCCATTTTGGCACAGTCTATTATTTTATTTATCAGTTTTTCATCTTTAGGTATGTCTTCTCTTTTCCAATGTTGCGCAAAAATCAATCTCGCTGCTGTTGTAACATATAAAATCAAGTATACAATATTTTTTTTATACATCCCTAGTATAATCCCTAACAGAAAGGTTTTCAATCTCAGTACTATATGCTGCCCTGTCATTTCATCTAACAATTTTCTGACCTTACGCCAAAAGTTCCTTGACTATTCTAAATTTATATAGGTAGCTCTTAACTTATTATCAGTTGGCAGCAGAACTTTCATCACTAAGCAATGTGGTTGTTAACCACATTGACTCTGATTTTATGGCTTTTTTTAGCATTGTTGTTAAGCAAATGTGGGTTTCCCCATTGACTTTGCTTGTCAGAAGTCAACTTGGAATGTTGCAAATACATGCCAGTTGTAAAGCACCTGAATTAAAATCACCTATCCATAGGGATGCTGCAACAATCACAACTGTGAGAGTTGGAGATCCTCATTTTTCCAGGGCTGTTGTAAATTCAAACAATCGATAAATGAATAGTTGTACATTGTAAATGATCAGAATATACCATAATTTGGGGATTTTATAGGAACTCTTCTGCTGGGCAACAAAGTGTCCAATCCAAGTCACAATTAAACTTCTTTATGCCACTCAGCTATACACAAAGAATACAACTCATTAGAAAAGGTTTTCAGATTAGTTTTCTAAGAATTTTATAAGTAAACCTAGAGCCCCTCAACTGCAGTGAGACACATGGAGGTGTAAGAAATATAAACTGAGGCGATCATCATTTAGATGGTTCACTTTTAAATTCTGGTTGAAAACATTACTACTTTTAGTGGAATTACTACCCATAAATCCACAGGATAATTTTCAATGGTTTTTTTTTTTTTTTTTAAAGGACCTTGAAGAGTATTTTATAGTTTATGGGGTTTGCCCTAGAATTGATGATTCTTAAGGAGATAACACAAATCTAAGGGGATGGTTAGACAAGTCTGGGGTATAACTTTTTTTAAAAAAGATAAAAATGTCTAGTATACTTTTTGAATTTAATTAAAAAACATAGTCCAGCGCATTATTTTTCAAATCTGATAATCCCTAACAGATGAAGACTTACTCCATGGCTAACTCATAAGCTTTCATTATGAAGACCCAGACTGTTGGGGGCAATATGCTGACTCTGTAAGCCACTTAGAGAGGTGCTGTAAAGGACTATGAAGCAGTATATAAGTCTAAGTGCTATTGCTATTGCTATTGCTATTGCTATTGCTATTGCTATTATGGCCTTGTTTGATTCCACTGAAGGCCATATTCAAAGTCACTGTGCTTGTGTAGTGCAGATGAAAGAAAACAAGCTCATTTGAAAAGTACTTCTGGTTGGTAAAACATGACTTGCTGAGATGCCAAACTAACTTTTGATTTTTTGGCTTATGGCTTTATTTTGTATTTACTTTTTTTTTTGTCAAATGTACTTACATATGTAAAATAAAAACTACCTTTTA
This sequence comes from Mimophis mahfalensis, assembly GCA_032468015.1. NCBI lineage: Eukaryota > Metazoa > Chordata > Lepidosauria > Squamata > Mimophis > Mimophis mahfalensis. The sequence goes on along the minus strand of JANHFR010000757.1, from coordinate 62,320 downwards.
AAACAAATAAGCTTTTTAGAGATTATTTACTGCCTCCAGATAGACTACGATGCTATTCATGACCCTAAACTGGTAAAGAATACACCAACCTGTTTCCTGAAGTTGACGAAAACTACCAAACTGATTTTTAAAATTGCAGGTTTTTCTGCTGGTACCATTAAAGACAACCAATAAGAATCAATGAAACTGCTTAAAAGTCACTGTCCTCCATGAATAAGGTGCAAGAGAAAGCAAAAAGAAACATTTTCATCCTGACATTTGAGTAACTGAATTGTTTTTAATCAGGTTTAAGAAGTAACCACTAAAAATTTGGTTATTTTCCAGATGTCCTAACGTTTTTTTTCATCCTACCTGTTTGCATACCTTGGCAGAGATATTTTTTTCCATGAACTCAATGGGACATAGCTCTTTTTAACAGAATTGCTAACTGAAGTCTTGTGTTGCAACTTGTCTTTTACTATTTTGTACTGTATCTTGCAGTATACCACCAAAAAACTTACTCCTTTCCATTTACATAAATACAGTAATAATATTCCATATTCATTTATATATTGAATATAGGTTGGTATATTAATGAAGGCATTGTTATGCAATGGTTACTTCCTTTTATTATATACATTTGTTCTCTATATGTTTCTTTTTTCCCCCCAGATTTGCACAGCCCATCAACTCTGGAAACACTGAAGCTGGAGAAAAAAGGAACAAATATGCATGCATAGACATGTTTTGCTTTAACTTTAGCCAGTGATCACTGCTGGCTAAATATCATAGTATCACTATTAAATAACAACCTCCTCTCCCTACATCCAGTCCCTCAATCTCTTCAAGGCAAGCTCTATCATTTATCATGGCAATTCATACTCATATTCTCCTCTCAAATTCAGCTGGTAATTTGTTGGGTTTTTTGGATATCAAACATTTATTTTTGTTTGTTATGTACAAGAATGTTCAAAAGCTTTATATTCTTTCTCAACATTCTACAGTTATTAATCTTGTGATATTAAATTACTGATAGTTCCCCCTTTTTAGATATTTTTCCTTTCTGTTCCTCATTTGTATTTAGGTACTTCTTGTTCTCCGTCTCCTGTCTCATCTAGCATCCTCTATTTTTTTGTGGTATCTCAGACTGAAATTCTATTAAAAACTTATAATGGACATTCCAAGTCTGCCCTTCTTGTATGTTTGTTTTTATCTTTGATGTTTACTTTGTTTCAATTAAAAGAACAACCTTTAATTGCATTTGAACCATAGTATTATATAGAACTGAAACAGAATAGATTCTAGGAATGCTGAAGAAGGGGTATACACTAGAATATGATGAATTATGGCATAATAACCGACAATTTGAGGGGGAAAATAACTGCTTTAACTGGATCACTTAGAAGAAATAATAATTCCTAGCTGTTGCATTTGTTTTGCATCAGTATGTTACTACAAACTGAACAAGACATCCTTCCCCCAAAGGATAAGCAACAGAGAATATGCACACAGGTGGAGTCATATCTGAATAACTAAAACTGAGGTGAAAGTAACCCTTAAATAACCCTAATATTTTTGGTTCAGGAAAACAAATGCTATCTAGATTTTTAAAGATGACATTATGCTACTACAGTAAAATGTCTCTAATTGAGAAAATTGACCATAAGCAACTAAAAGTACCAGTCTTCAATTTATCATTTTTCATCTCATTATTTTGCTAGAAAACACAGAGAAAAATGAAAGAGAATAATCTCGTCTTAGGTGTTTCTGTGTGTATGTGTATGTATGTACACACAAACACACAGGTATACCAGAAATATAATGGGCAACTCTTATCAGTTGCCTTTTAAATCCAATATGCACAAAATCAGTAACATAAGCATAAGTGAAAACATTAAGTTACAATTATTTTTGATAAAAGCCAACCCACTGGATTTCAAAGTTATACACACACACACACACACACACACACACATATCTGAAGGAGAAGATGGGTGGTTAAGAAATATGAAATATCAATAAATACACCACAAAATGGTCAAACAGTTTTGAAGATAGAGTTTGGAAGCTAGCATCCCTCCAAGCTACAATAAAAGAAAAATGGACTTTTAGTGCTATTAGCTATTTTTGGAAGTGCAAAAGTGTAAGCATTCAGCTCCTCTAATGAAGTTTTGACATCCCAACTGACACTGCATTCAAACTGAGGGTGGTTAAAAAGAAAAGAGGACAAAGGATTAAAGTACATCATCTGTTAACATTTTCTTTTTTGCCTACAAAGGCACACAGTCACATCACAGCAAGAAAATTAGGCTTCTAATTTAAGTGTGTACATACACATACCTACATACACATACCTAGCAATCCTGACATCCACAACCTTTAGAAAAATATCCAGAGCAGTTTGCTTACCGTATATACTCAAATGCTAAAACAAACCAGTCCGCTGTTGGAAAAGGCTTTTTAAAAATATGAATAAAAATGCTCCCTCTTTTGTGGCTCTTAATCTTCAAGCTCAGTCTGCAACTAGCCCCTTCCTTCTCTTTTCATTAGCTGGACATGTGTCAGCTCCCTCACATCTGCGATTTTTCACTGGCTAGAACTGCCTGTCCGATTACAGAGAAACACAGATGGATCCCAGATGGGGAAGCCCTGCCAAACAGACCAGCTCTTTACCTTGGCAGAACCTCTAGATATGTGCATCTATGTATAGATGTATACACACATACAATCATAAATGCACACAAATACACCCACCCACACCCCTTCTAACTAGCTCTCTTTTGCTTCCCCGCTGCTTGCTCTCCCTGTTACCGGGGTTCTTTGCCAACTGATGTCACTAAATCCACACCTACCAGCAGCTTTCATTTAATCTGACATTAATGTGTTAAAGACACGTAATTTGTTTTTGGCCAACAGTGCAAATTTATTTATGATATTGTGCTAGAACTATTCAGCATCCCAAGTGAGCAAGAGCTTCAAGGACCAGGACAGCACCTTGTGGATAATGGACTCCCCCTTTTCAAAAGCCCTGTGGTTTTTTGTTTACTTTGGAGCCTTTTTTGGAGGTGGGAGGGCATATTCTGAGAGTTTTGTAAATAAGAAGTAACTTTCATAAAACCTCTTAAGGAAAAAACCCCACAGAATCTTAGCAAACTAACAAACATGAGATATGTTTCATATAAACCTTCACAGGTCTCACCCGACTTTGCAAATATATATACAACGTCTGTGTCTATAAATACTTCAATGGTCAAATATATATGATATTCATTAGTTTTGTTATTTCAGACTCCCCTTTGTTCTGGAGTTCAAGAAGGAAGTACAGAATGCTTTTAACTGTCCTGTGAGTAAGGTACAGTGAGTCTTAAAGACAGATGGAAGACCTGAACTTGAGATTTCCTTGTGCCAATCTAACGGCCAACCTGTTAAGATTGTGTTGTTTAACAAAGTAATGCCCAAGTGATACAAGAGACAACAGAAACAGCCATCAAATAATTCCAGAGCCAATCCATCAGTGTTATAGCTCACTCCAGCTAGAAGCCATAAATGGGCATAGCAAAATAACTAAAAAGGGGGAAATTGCTTTTGTAATATATTTCCATTCTATATGGAATCCAAATTCCAAGAGTTTTAAAGCTTTCTTTCATTTGATTTATCAGCTGTGTAAGTTAAAACCTGTTGCTGTGATTTATGATAAATCACTTCCATGTTTGACTCCCATAAAACTCTTAAAGAGTTAATAGTAAGAGCATAACAATATATTTTTATGCCTCCACTTTCATGTTGGCATCTCAAGAAGCTACTAGCTGAAGCCATGCTTACTGAGAAGGAGGAGAACCTGAGAGCTATATGTTAAATTAATTCTTATTAAGATGAATGATTTATGAAAGAATTCAAACCTATGCATTTTTAGCTTTTGTGGGCTAAAACAGAAAATAAATACACATGCTTATAGCAGTAGACCAATATGGAAGCTTTCTGAAACTGTCACCAGATCCGGTAGAGAACTGTTTGTAAGTTAGCACATTCCTTCTCGGAAGACATCCAAGAGTATATACATCTTTCCTGAAAAATTGCCTCCCCTATCTTGGCCACAATATCTGCAACAATTCAAATGTGACACATGCAAGCAATTAGCAAGCAGGGTGTGGGGAAGGGGAAGGAACGATTGGCTTTTGATGTTGGGGGAGAAATACTAAACACAGGAATTGCATGCTTACAGAAGACCCCCCTCCCTGATAGGAAGTCCCAATGGTTTGAGTTAAGAAAATATGCTTCAGAGCATCGCCACGTATTAATGGCTTAGTACTTCTGGGATTTTTGAGCCATCACAGCAAACACAGCATAAATTAAGAAGGCTTGGCTCCCATTAATTATACATCTACAGATGGGTGCCAATGATTAAAGCAGGCTTTTAAAATTCCTGGAGTCAAATTCACACCATTGTGCTCCTAAAGGCAGTTCCAACAAACTTCTTAAAAACCTTGTGCTTAACAATAATGGATGAAGGCAACACAATTCAAAATTCAACAAGGTAATGGATATCTTAACAGCCCTAAACTTTTTAGTTTTTCATGTCTAGAAAGATTATACAAGTAGACAAATTAACACTCTGGATGTGTAACCCCACCAAAATCAGTAGGACATACAGAAAGTAAAAATGAGAAAAATTACATTTCAATTTTTATCTGATGAGAATATCCTACTAATAACAATAGCACCCTTTAAATCCAGTCTATTCAGAACAATATATTTGAAGTGGCATAACCACTCAATTACTTTTACTATAGTACAGCCAGGGTACTTGCAGGAGCACCTTCTGCCAGCGTTAGCCCCCCATTGCCCAGTTCGCACTCACAGAGTTGGCCTCCTCTGGGTGCCGTCAACCAGACAGTGTCAGCTGACGACACCCAGGGGGAGGGCCTTCTCTGTGGGGACTCCAACCCTCTGGAACCAGATACTCCTCGAGCTCCAGACGTCCCCTGATCTCCGCGCCTTCCGGCGCGACTTGAAGACATGGTTGTTTAGGATGGCCAGCCTGGACTGAGAGGAGGGGTTGCTTTTAAATTATTTTAATTAGGTGTATTTGTTGTTTAATTTTTGCTCATTTATTGGACTTACAAATTTAGTATGCTTTTAATATTTGTATTTTCTCTTTTCATCGTTGTTTGCTGCCCTGAGTCCTTCGGGAGAAGGGCGGCATATAAGTTCAAATAGTAGTAGTAGTAGTAGTAGTAGTAGTAGTAGTAGTAGTAACAACAACAA
>JANHFR010000757.1:30770-43492 GCA_032468015.1 Mimophis mahfalensis | reverse complement strand
GAGGACAGGAAGGCCTGGAGGAACATTGTGCATGGGGTCGCGATGGGTCGGACACGACTTCGCAACTAACAACAAAAGATGCTGTTCCAGAACCTCAATTCAGAGCACGATACCATAGTCTTTAGAAACTGAAGGATGCCTATGATGATGTAGCTCTTTTAATCATTCTTTTAGTAAAGTTTAATAATCCGAGGAGCAAAAACAACAAAGTATCTCATATCAACCATGGGAAAGTATGACGATTAATGCATAAATCTCCAATATTTGGAAATAGTGATGATTCAAAGCTTAATTCAAATATCATAGCATGTTCCGATGTAGTTTAATTTCAGATTAGTTTGTTGTAAACCATAGTTTAGGACTTAGCATGTTTGAACATACCCAATTGCAGCAGATACAAACCATGGTGAAGACATAAAGGTAAAGGTTCCCCTCGCACATATGTGCTAGTCGTTCCCGACTCTAGGGGGCAGAGCTCATATCCCTGTTGCAAAGCCAAAGAGCCAGCGCGGTCCGAAGACGTCTCCGTGGTCATGTGGCCGGCATGACTAAATGTTCAAGGTGCACGGAACGCTGTTACCTTCCCACCAAAGGTGGTCCCTATTTTTCTACTTGCATTTTTACATGCTTTCGAACTGCTAGGTTGGCAGAAGCTGGGACAAGTAACGGGAGCTCACTCTGTTACACAGCGCTCAGGATTCAAACTGCCAACCTTTCTGATCGACAAGCTCAGCATCTTAGCCACTGAGCCACCACGTCCCATGGTTAGGCCATACTTACAGAGAAATCTAACTTTACCCAGTAATATGAAAAATGTTATAAGATACATCAACTACAAATGAGAGATGGATTTGCTCTTAAGAACATGAGAATTAGGAAAGAGCAAAAAGAAACACTACTTATTTATAAAGTGTGAGTACACATATGCAGCTTAAATAAAGTCCAAACTTTAAAGTATTCTGCTGGGATCTTGACTGACATTTAAACAAATAACATGATTCTTCAGCAGTGTTGTTTGAAATGAATTAAAGATTAAGTAAAAAGTAAAGGACACTAAATATTTACTTTAGTTAGCTGCTTATGAAGGAGCCAGTGAACCAATGGAAAATATTAAAATTGTAAAACATTTGTTGGATTTTAGGTCCGGCATCTTGTGACATAATCTTATGAGGATAATCACTAATTTCAAAAAACAGAATAATTGTTTCTCATTAAGCTCTTTTTAAAAGTTCAACTCTAGTCACGGCTATTTAATGAGGCAACAAGTAAACCAAGTTCAACAGCATTCTTCCATCCTGGATTAGGAATTTTCTGAATGTAAACAATAAAGTTCAATGGCAGAAGTATCTAGCAAAAAGAAACATGACCAGTAAACTGAATGAAAGAAACCCAACAATAAATTCAAGGACAATTTGGGCATTATCCATAACTAAAACAGGTTTCAGAGGATATCTGTAACTAGTTGATTTTCTGGATAAAATCAAAAAGCTCATCTGATATGGTATCCAGTTTCTAAGAGGCCAATTAAGATGTTCTCACTGTAGCTGATAGTCTACAGTTCTAGAATATAAGGCAATATCTTTCTTCTTCTGATGATTTTCAAGACCTTGTTTTGGAATTAAATCTCTGATCCTGGATGTGATATATGACAGTACCGGAAGAAGTGTGTCAGAAGCCCCACCCCACTTCAGGTTGGAATGGAATATGAGGTATGAGGTAAGCAGCTACATAAGATGTTAAACTATAAAATAAATCAAACCACCACTGAAACTGTACTATTTAGGAAAGGGACTCATGTTCAAAGGTTATACAGAACACATAGCAACCTTAGTTTAGGTTTTCTAATTCAAAATTACATAAAATATGAATTTCAACTCATTAAATTTACATCATTATCTGAGAATTCCACATGTTTCATATTCTAAATTTATAACTGAACACAGCAGATACTATCTTGAGAATTTAGATTAATAGATATTGCAGCTCGAAAAAACATTAAAGTTTGGTTTTTTTATATCTCTGGAAGAAAAGGTATGATAAATGTGAAACTTTGCATGTAATAACTTACCAACACAAGGTTTTCAAATTTAAAATTTCATTCTCCTACTCTGCAAGTATTTGCATTGGCAATTACCTATGTTTATTGGGGACATGTGTGCATGTTCATACAAAATTTCATCAAAATCCGTAATGGTCGAGCAGGGCACTTTTCCGAAATCAGATCACAAGTAACCCTAAAGGCGCAACTATTTATTAAACAGTAATGGAGAAATTGGACAAGCCTGACTGGTTTCACACTAGAACTCAATTTGCCCATAAATTAATTTGCCAACTTGCCATTAACTCTTGTTGTTGGTTGTGAACAGTAAATTGCAATCCATTTAATAAAAGTAGGCAAAATCCATATCTGCACATGACTTGCTTTAGAAAGTTAATCTGAACTACAGCAAAAGCTTTTTTCAACATCCAAAGTTTAAAATAGCAGAATCCAATCAATCTTGAGCTGTATCCAAAATATCTATTAATGTATATTATCTAATGCTTATCTGTTTTTAATAACTGGGGTGTCTTAAAAGACTAACAAACTTATTTTCACATAAGCTTTCACAGATCAGATGCATGGAGTACAGTCCTGGGATGGGGATATTATTATACATGTAAACATCTGTTAGGGGAAGAATCCCACAGCTGTGTCAAATCTTTTCCATGATGTTGCCAAGAAAACAACTTGGAGATGTCCATGAAGTCATCAGTAGTAGAGTTCAGCTCAAAGGAGATTTACTATTTTTTACCTACTGTGAATATCCAGAGGCATTTGGCTGGCTGCTGTTGGGAAAAAAGGAGTAGGGTTAAATGGACTTCAGTCTGATCCAGCAAAGCAAATTATATGTTGTTAAGAGCTGTCTGGCAGCACTCACAAATGGATAATTATGTCAGAACTAATACTAAGAAAGCCTCATTTCCAGAAACAGGAAGGTACCACTGGGATGTATCACTATGAATCTTGATGCCCCCAGGATGGTATTGAAATACAGATACTAGATTTTTCTTCTGTGTATGTCCCTGCACTAGTTTGGCAGTCATTATTATTAGTTTCCCAACCTGAGATATTCACAGGTACAGAAAAAGTTTAAACATAATATGCAAATATTACAAACATGCAAGTGTTCCTTTTATTTGCTTTTATGCTCAAACAATTGAGTAAAAGAATCCTATAGTATTAGCCTTCAATAAAGGAAAACAAAACATGCCAAACCTCAAGAATCTAAAGTAAATTCTTATTCAATTGCCAAACAAACTGCACAACCATCACAAAGGGAAACAGTTTTTATTTACTCTCATTGGGTCTTTTTATCAATGGTAGAAGGTTTTTTTAGGTTGATTTCAAGCCCAGAGGCGGTTTCTTTTTAAGCGCCAACTGTATCACATGAGCACTGACTATAAAGTATATTCAAGTATTAAAGGGAAACTACTTAAATGTTTTTGAACCTTTCTTTATTGTCATTTTTAGAGAGCACCTTTCTTTTTTATAGCTATCAATAGTAAGCAGCCAAAGTGGTACAGAGAATAGAATACTGGATGTAGATTTTAACAATCCAAATTTAATTTATTGCACAGATCAGAAACCCAGTTGGTAGCTATGCGTCCATCACATTTTTTCTCAATTCACTTTAGTACAATTAAAATCAACTGTGAATCTAGGATTTTCAAAGAAAGATTACAATACAAATAAAACAGCTTTTACATTAAAATCTAACAAAATCCTCTCATCCCCCATGGGAGTATATTCCATTTATGAAAGATTGATGGCAGCATCATACTACTGCTAATCATAATTAACAAAATCCCAATAGTCACCTGCGTAAGATCAGGACTAGAGAGTAGGCAAGCCTCAAATGACTTGTCTTTTTTAATACCAGAAAATACTTTTGAAGTTACATTAACAGAGATGGAGATAACATCTAGGAAGCTCAGTGTTTCAAATCCAGCCTCTTGTCTCCAATTTCTTCAGAAGTCAGGTTACTAATCACAGAAATGTTATTTAATCAAACATTTCTAGCTTTCAGTCACTGAATTGTGAAAAAAGGAGAGAATAGTTTTAAATAGAAAATAAAGCTATTATGAAAACTACTATTGTAATAAGAAAATAATATAGCAATATTAGTAAGATTAAAGTATCCTCTTTGGGGGAGGGGGGAAGATAGGAATACTGGACAAAAAAGGAACACCCCTACAATGCCACAAGGGACAGCAAGAATGGGAACATTTTTACAGATGTTGGGAAACCCCAACAAAAGGGGGAAACAAATAGATGTGGCTTCATTTACAAGAAAATAGGATGCAGAAATCCAAGAAGTTGTGTGTTTTGAACTCTCAGGAAAATATATAAGAATTTCCAGAGGGAGAGCTATGTTACTTTAATGCATCAAACAAAGAATTTAGTGCATATCCCAAATACAAGTAGATTTGTTGATGGATTTATGGAATAAAGATTACTTTATAAGATGCATGACATGTTACATGCAATTGGCAGATCATGATAAATAAGACATGTATGAATGATGTGGGTAAGGAGGGGAAGAGAGAGAATTAAACAAGAGGACTACGTTTACCTAAATGCATAGAATTGTAATTTTTTTAACAACACGATTTCATTGCTTAAATGTACAAAAAAGCAAACACAGTGACCATTCAAAAGAGCTGTTATAGACAATCTTAATTAGTTCTATACTTCTTAACATCTGTAGTGAGGAAAGATGGTCAATGGTCATCTAACTGAACAGAAACACACCTGCTGATAAATTCTATTCAGGAATTTCATGTCTCAAAAAGAGATATGTAACTTTGTACTGAATCCTCGTAATGGCATATTAAGTAGGTTTTTTTTTCCTTTTTGTCAAACTCTTATCCTTTTGGCCATAGCAAAATAAACTGTATAGAATGCTAACTTCTCATTTTAAAAGTTTAATGCAGAAAACATTCAATTTCTTATTCGAAAGAGTTGCATCAATTTCAAAATAGGTTGTTTGTACCTTTCTGGAATCCCTTGGACTGCAAGGTGATCAAACTGGTCAGTCCTAGAGGAAATCAAGCCTGACTGCTCTTTAGAAGACCAGATTCTGAAGATGAAACTCAAATACTCTGGCTATCTAATGAGAAGGAAGGACTCACTGGAGAAGAACCTAATGCTGGGAAAGATTGAGGGCAAAAGAAAAATGGGACAACAGAGAATGAGGTGGATGGATGGAGTCACTAAAGCAGTCAGTGCAAGCTTAAATAGACTCTGGGGAATGGCAGAGGACAGGAAGGCCTGGAGGACTGTTGTCCACAGGGTCATACACCACTTCGCAACTAACAACAACAACTTTTCTGGAAGTGTTTTAAACTCAAAACCAAGCTGTTTTTGAAATATTTTTAGAATGGGTCAGACTGTCAAATATAATACTACAATGTCTCTGTACTCTTAATAGTTTTTAGAAGAGATGGGCATATACTACAATGTAGGGATGAGCTGTTCTTCAGCACAACCTTTGATATAACCATGACTTAAGTACATTGGAGAATCACTTGAAGAACCATGTCCACTAAAGAAAGTGGAAGAAAAGAAGTACTACTGACATCCAAGTAAGGAAAAAATGAAAGGGAAAGAGAAAAAAAAAACACCAAATCACTAAGACATGGGAAGTGGAACTTACAAAATATAGAGATGAGTTAACTCTGCCTAAATTGCTATGTCCAGGAAGTAAATAAAGATAAATAGTGGTAACAGAATGATAACATTTATCTGAGAACTTTTCTAGAATTAAATTGTACAATCCCTAATATCTAGTAAAAAATCATCTAGGAATAGTCACTAAACTAGGAAAAGTAACAAATGTAATGCTAGTTTTTAATAAACAGGTCAGATTAACATGTATTCTGGAGAAACTAGGGAAGATGTTAGTACTCACAAAGACAACCTTTGCTGAAAAATGTAATTCAAAAGATGGTTTTGCCAATGTAGGCCTCATTAACCTTTTAGAGTGTTAAGTATAATATATGTTTGGAATCATCCAAATCTTGGACTTTTAAAGACTTCTGATAAAGGCTCCCGCATTCTAAGCAAATTTACCAGTAATAACCCTGGAAAATACCTAAGAGGTTTGATGGATCAAAAATCGACCCATTACTACATAGTGTAAAAATAGGAAGCAGAAACCAAGATACTCATCAAATTGGAACAAGTATTAAGTCTAAGCAAAGCAATTTCTCAATGATGCAATTAAGTAACAAAAAATATCTAAGAATTCAGTAAATGGAAACATGATCATCACTGCAGGAACTAATATATACAGTATCCAAATAAAATGTTGTAATGGGAGAACAATCTCTCACACATATGTTAGTGGAATAAGGAAAATGCTGTGTACCAAACATCTAGCCTATATATGCCTATTCCACACTAGCTAACATTTATGGGACATCAGTAGAAAATTATATTTTTAGAAAACCACTAGTATCATAATACTTTTATTTAATTTCAGTTAACAGTATTTGAATCTCATTGCAATTCTGGCCACATTCAAAAAAAAGAGAGAGAGAGAGAGAGCTCTTAAACATGCTGATGATTCATGTTAAAATAAAGCACCAAGTAAAATTAAGCACAGAATTAAAATATAGAGTGTAACAATGGCCATTCATTTTGACACCTTGAAAAGTTAAATCTATGATAGTGCTAGCAATTGCTACTAATCGTAATAGCTCATTGTCATGAAGGTATTGTGCTTTTCAATGTAGCTACCAGAATGCTACTCCTCCCATATTTTACTTATTACTCAAAAACATGTGGTTAGCCTCTGTGTAAACAGAATGCTAAATTGTAGACCTTTGGTTTGATCTAACAAGTGTTCTCTAATGTTGTATATATATAGATTATTGGGCTGCAACATAGGTATTGCAGTCTTTTTAACTTTTTCATAAAATGCAAGCATAATTGTGAACCCAATTATAACATGCTACACTAACTGTGTATTTATGCAGATTGTCCAGGCCATCATTTAAATTTCTGAAATTAACTTTCGATATATTACAAGATCAAGTAATCACAGCTTTTCAGTTCATAAGGCAATCTTTGTATCAGATGAATAGATTGGTAGGCACAAGAGAAAGCAAGCCAATATCCCCCATATTTGAGGGATATGTGTGGGGCTATTCTGCTGACACCTAATGAGTACATTCAGCACTGTTTCAAACGTAATACCCAATTTAAACTGCAGGATTACTGATACTTATTGTATTATGACCTTGTTTTATGCTGCCTTAAGAGTTTTATCTTTAAATGCAACATACAAATGTCTGAAATGAACAAATAAAATTAGCAATAGTCCGCTATTTTGATTCGCTCAGTCTTGCATAAATAAAAATTGCTGTCTCAGAGCACCCCAAAGGATTGTGACACTATGCATGTTGTAAGATCAAATATTTGGTATAAATCATTTTCCTCTAGTCAGCATCTTCCAACAGTCTTAGGCTACAAAATTCATCATCCTCAACCAGTTGGCAACATGAGCACAGCTTTGAACACTGAATGATTCCAAGTTATACTACTGGAATAAATCATAGTATGGAACAATGATGGATATGTTTTACAATCATTTGAGCATAATGCTGTTTACTGAATATAAAATCATTACTGAATGTAAGATGATTAACAAGTTTGTTCTTAAAATAAATGTTAAAGCTATCTGGGTTGAATAGTACAATAGTACAATAGTACATACTCTCCTCCCTCCAAAAAATGCTTTAATTTTTCTTTCTACCATGGTTTCACTGGAGTAACATGCTGATTCTAATCTATGGTACTAATAAAGAATTGTTAATAACCCGACTTCTGTTGGATTTATGTACAATCCAACTTAAAATATGGTCATTTATTCATGGCCATCTTTATTTTCCATTCGTATAATGTACAAAAACTCATACGGTAACTTCCCTCCACTGAAAAAATAGCATGGAAGAAGATGAATTTGAAACACCCACACACCACACAATGCCATGATTAAAGGGGAAACATGTAAAGCTAAATCTGAGAACAGGCAATATTTTTAAAGCTTCAATATTTTATCATTCTAAAAAAAAACAAGGTGGGAATATTTAAGATCACATTTACCTGAATTGTTCAAAACTAGTAACATTGGACCCAACAGCAAGATTGGAAATGAAGAATTTTTAATCCTTCAAGGGATTCTTAAGAGATCTCTGTTCCAAAAGTAATACAGGTCTGTAATCCTAATACAAATGTTTCTTACACATTTATTTAATAAAGCTGATTATTCCACAAAGCAGGCATCCTTTCACTATTCTAGCATTATTGAGGAGAAAAAAATTGCAGTTATTTAACTGTCAGAGTGAAAAATGCAGGGTCAATGCCTAGTATATATTTTAGCAAATCAGTTCTAAATATCAGTTCTTCGTTGACCTAGTTTCTTCCTGGTTTCCAAATGCTATCACAGAAACATACACCAGCACAATCCAAAATATTAGGCAACCCAATCCATAGGCAAAAGAAGAAAATAAAGACTACTATAAAATCTGTTCTTGGTGAAAGAATGCTTCCTCGGATGAGGCATACCAAAAAGCAAAACTCTAAATGGGTTTGCCGAAAATAAGAAACTCCCATTTAGAAGAGACGGCACCGCCGCTTACCTGATACAAACTGGCTCGTACAGACTAGACTTCCCTAACTAAATAGCTCCCAGATGTGTTGGGAGTACAAGGCCCATCATTTTCAGTTGAGGATGATGGGAAGTATAATGCACAAGCCACCAAGTTGGGAAAGGCTAGTATCAATGAACGTGGGAAACTATTCGGAAGGCAGGGGAGGGAAGAAGTAACAAGAGGACGGAGGACACGACGAACGAAAAGAGAAGGTCCAGAAGTCAGGAAAAGATACGCAACGTTGTTCCAACCACAAAAGCAAAAAAAAGGAGCGAAGGAAAAAGGGGGGGGGGGTGTGAAACCCAAGGCCGGGTAGAGGGCCGAAGGTGCACGTACATTGATTGCCTGGGGAATGTCAGACAGAGATAAGCACCCCAGCCTGCCGCAGCCACGTCTACGGAGAATTAAGCCCCTTCCTGGGACTGCAGCCTTCCAAGCCTCAACAGAGCGCGGCGTCGCTCTGGCTTGCGGTCCGAAGGACGTGGGCAGCGCTAAGTGAGAGGACGAGCAAGAGAGGTGGAAGGGAAGGAAGGGTCAAGAAAGGAGGCAGCATCGCTACTAGAGCGGAGGAGGATCTTACACTGAGAAGCTCCCGGAATGCCCACCATCGCCGATCCGGGCACGGACTTCTTCCTTTTGTTTCGCTCCCTCCAGCCGAGCCGACGGACACGAGCGCCAGCAAGAAAGCGGGGACGCTCCCGGCCCCGCGTTAGGCCTTTGCCTAGACCCCACCCCCTGCCGTGACGTCACTTTGCTCCTCCTACCGCGGTCTGTCTCGAGTGGGGGGAGCGGTTGGAGTTCCGCTACGGCAGGTTTCGCGGGTGTGGGGGGCGCGTTGAGGAGGGTTTCGCGGCGGCAAAAGTGGCGAAGGATTCTTGTTTCGGGAGCCGCGCTTTGTTTTGAAAAGTTTGGTTGTCTTGAGTTCAGGGCAACTTTCCTCCACAGGAAGGATTGCGAACTTTAGGCGTTTTTTAGTCGTCGAAATTAACTCCTAATGAAACGAAATTAACTCCTAACAGGCCACGAAGCACTGCCTAGTCCTAGACGATATTAGGGGAACTTGGAAAGCTACATGTTTCATTTTTTTAATTACGTATTATGCTTTTGACAATTTACTGTACTTATTTTTAGCTTATGTCATGTATGTGAGATAGGTGGCTATATAAATTTTCCAAATAAATAAATACAACAGGTTGGGACTTGGTTAGTACTTGGATAGGAGACCACAAGGAAATATCAGGACTGTTAACTAGACTGGAAAGGGGTGGGGCAGGGATAAAGGGACAGGAAAACTAAAGGGATAGATCCATAAAGTCAACAGGAATAGAGCTTGACTCAAAAGATGACTACCCCTGTTATTTCTATATTATTTCTGCCTCTATTGAGCTAATCATTAATTGGTTTTCCATTGTTATAAGGGAAAATGTAAAAAGTTAGGTTTATCTTTAAAATATATCACCAAACTGTCTTAAAGGTTAACGTCTATTATTACAAGCTTCTGCAGGCAACAGGCTTCTGCAGGTAACAGGTGATGAGATGCCTGAACAGAGTCTAGGGAAAGGAATATATACCAACTGTTCTTATGTGAAAAAGTTTTCTTCCTTCCCAGTAGTAAGGAATTATGAAATTCAACTCTTTTCTGAAAATCACCATCTTTGAAATGATAATAGAATTCTGCTTTATTATGGCTACTTACAGTATATAGTACAACATAGTTTTACATATATGACAAGGATACTGATTGGGTATAAAATTGATATTCATATGTGAATATCAAGAAAAACACAAGTTGGTTGGGTGAATTTGGGCCAGTCACTCTCCCAGCCTATAACATCAGGCTTAGAGGACAAACCTGTAGATCAATTCATGTTGCAACCAATGGATTGTAGGAAGTTAGCACCCACACCTCTCCTAGAAAAATGAAATATTCTAGGAAATATTAAAAAGGCAGAATATTTTATTTCCCTGGATGAGAAAAGAAGAAACATATTTTAAAAGACAAAGCAGCTTCCTGCAGCTCCCTGCCCCCACTTCAAGGGTGATGGGATTAAGCCCTCAGGACATGATGGGATTAGCCACATGGAACCTGGGAAGATTGCATCACCCAGCAAGTTTCAACCAAAGTTAGCTAAGACCCCTTGGTAGTCTGACAGCTAATGGAATACATGTCTTGCCCAGGAATAGGAAACTGTAAGGCAGGGCCCAAGAGACAGTATAAAACCAAGGGACTCTCAGCACCTCTTCCCTTTTTTTGCCCAGGAGCTCCAAAGTATGTGATCCTGTCCACCGTTAAACCATCTTTCCAAACAGCCTCCATGTTTTCAGTGTCTTTTTTCCCCACTTGGAACTGAACCCAGATGGACATTTCTTACAACAGGATCAACAGTGATTCATAAGTGTTGCACTTGATGAAAAAAAATGCTAAGAAGAAAAAAGTGTGGGTGCACAACGTATTATGCTATGTATTTTTACCAGATGGGTGACTTTGAACAGTCACTGTATCTCAGCCCAACCCACATCACAGGGTTGTGAGAGAAAATAGGAAGGAGTATTAGGTATTTTACCACCTTGAGTTATTTATAAAAAATAATAAAGACAGGATACGTACATACATACATGAAAATGTTTACTGTGTTAAAACAATTCATGCTTTGCTAAATATGACATCTGCCTCTTTAAAAATGCTGAGACATGTTGATACAGAATAATCTTGAAATGTGCTTGTCTAAAAGGTGCTTTTTCAAAAGGCAAATTGACTTTCTTTTAAAAATGAAGTCCAGTTTCCTTTGAAAAAGCATTTTTGGGATAACCATGACCTGGATGACAGAATCTCTATAGACACTGAAGCATGCTTGTTTTCTTATCAGCTTTCAAAGGGATACTGTATTCTAATGCACAAACAATTTGGTTTAAAAGCTAGGAAGACAAAGCCTGAAATTTGCATGATATCTTCAGAACACTCAAAATGGAATTCTAAGGAAACACTGATAGATTGGCAAACTCCCCCCCCCCCATTCTTTGTAACAAATTTCTTTTCACTTAGCCTTAATCATAATGGCACAATTACTTAGATCAGTGACCTAAGAATTGTATGGCTAGGATTTGCTTTCAGAAATAGCTCAAAACTCTTAACACATTCTTCAGTCATCAAATGGTTAACTGATATGGTTTACATTCTGAAGGGTCCTTGGTACTCTCTGAGCTTGCTTGTTTTCTTTCATTACCCTAACTAGGTAACATCAGTGCAGCACCAAGGACCCCTCATTTCGACCCTGAGCTACAAATATTCTCCTTTAATGGTTTACATTCTAGATAAAATTAAAGGGTTTAAACAGAAAAAGAACTTTGTGACACCTTAAACAAAAAAAGAGATCTGTCTCTAATCTGCTCTTTCAGGTCTTCTAACAGTGTATTCATCACCACTGTAACTGAATCTAGCCACCTTGCTGCAGATCATTTTTTGCTGATCATTTCCCACCTTTTCCAGCATTAGAGCTGCCTTTAGAAAGCTGGGCCCTCCACATAATGTATCCGTAGGATAATTTGAACCTGGTCATTTGTACCAGGTGAGAATTTGTCTTCTTAACTGTCCACTGTATTGTCAAGAGTCTTCTCCATACCAAAGTGGATGAACATCAACACAGAAAGACTGTTCAAATAGAAAATGGAACTTCTATTTATCTTAGAAGGTAGTTTGATCAATTGTCAACTTGAGCTTCCTGATCTAAACTAAAGATAAGGATAGCGATCTATCATATCTCACAGAGATAGCTTTTAGAAGCACTTTAAACATGTTTATAGTCATTGAAATGACATGATGAGGTAAATGGGATGGACTTGAGGATTAGTAAGGTTTTTATTCTTCCTGATTAATTTCAAACTTTATGGGTCCACCCTCCAAGCTTTATAATATCACCCTCCAGCATATACAGTGGTCCCTAGCCTTACGAGCTACTCGACACACGAATTTTTCGACTTACGAGGAGGGAAAGTGGCCACGCCCTTACGAATTTTTTCGCTATCCG
>JANHFR010000757.1:15611-30001 GCA_032468015.1 Mimophis mahfalensis | reverse complement strand
AAAAACTGGGTGTCTGGGTCTTTTTCCTAGGCTCTGGAATGAATTAATCCATTTCCAATGCATTCCTATGGGAAACCGCTTTTCTACTTGCAAATTTTTCTACTTACAAATGTGCATTTAGAACGGATTAAATTCGTAAGTAGAGGGACCACTGTACTTAAAATGTAAAAAAAAATAGCTTAAAATGTCATGGAATTTCATGTCTGTCATAAAATCCCCCAAATTTTCTGGGGAATTTGGATTAGTGTTTAAGACTCCAAGCTATAAACCAGAAGAACGTGAGGTCTAGTTCCATTTTAGGCATGAAAGCTGGCTGGGTGACTTTGGGCCAATCTCTCAGGCTTGGGTGACAACCTGGTCAGTCAATTTCTCTTGAAACCAAAAACCTGCATCTGCAGGGGGGAGGGGCGGAATTATTGAGATCTTGCAAAATTTCAATCATTTAGTAAGTATGCTTGAATGAATATATTTGGCCCACTGATCATACTCAAGGCAGTTATACCATCAGTGGAGAAATTCTGTCCGGATCCAGGTTTATAGGTTTCTCTGTCCAAGAAAATATATCTCCCGTCCCCTTCTTTTTCCACTTTGTGATGCAAAAGGAGATTATTATAATTTTTGAAGCCTCTAGTCGAAAAAGGATTCCTTACAGCAAGTTCCTTTGCATTCCCTAAGCAGAACTGTGTTTTTGCACCTTTCTGTGCTATCAGGAGACTGGGGGGCTAGCTCCTTTCTGGAAGGGAGGCTGTTTCAAAGGGTGGGGGCAATGGCAGAAAAAGTTATCTTCCACCCAACAGTTGGAATTCTTTAACTGGGTGGGGTCCATAACATTTGTTCCCAGAAGCAAACTGGCACCCAGTGCAGCTCACACAACAAAGGTGTTACATGTGTCATTCTTTGGGCACTCAGGATCATTCGCACAGCCACATTCTTTACTAGCTGAAGCTTCCAGATACTTTTCAAGGATAGCCCCATGTAGAGCACATTGCAATAGTCCAGATGGGGCATGAGTAACCAAGCGGAGAGCCGCTCTATTCAGGAAGGGTGTAACTGGTACACAATAGGAAGTTGAGTGGCTCTCCTGCCCACAGCTGCCATCTGCTGTTTGAGGAGTAGCTGTGAGCCCAGTGCAAGCCCATCCAAAACCTAAGATAATAAACTGAATGCTAAGAAACGCATCATCAGCCACTCCATCTTACTAGGGTTCAACTGAAGTCTCTTGTTCCTCATCCAAACCTCTAGCCACCATCCAAGCCTCTAGCCATCCCAGCCTCTAGCCATCATGAAAAAATGTCCAGAACATCATTCATTTCACCAGGTTGGAGATCTATAACAGAGTATTATGATCATACTATACTGGTGATATCCCAGTGACCAGAGGTGGTATTCAGCCAGTTCCGACAGGTCCTGGGAACGGGTAGCGATAATTTTGACTGATTCAGGGAACCACATCTGATTGGCTGACACCAGCAAATACCACCTCTGATTGGCTGACAGCATAGCCACGGCCACTAAGCCAGGCCCACAGAACCAGTAGTAAAAAAAATTTGAATCCCACCACTGATAGTGATGGATGATTGTCAAATAAATCTAAAACAAAATAGGCAAAGTCTCTAACGTAACTTATGTTTTTGTTTTTGGTATCACTAATATGCTGCCCTGGCCTGCCTAAAATGCATGTTTTCACAAAGCTGGATTGATAGAGTTTCTATGAAATAAAATGCACAATGATCATTTTGATTTTTAGCCCGCATCCAAAATATTTTTTAAGAAAAGCATGGCAAACACATACATGCATGCACACATAAAGACTATGATCATATAAAGTTGAATCCCAAAGACTGGTGTAGAGTGACAATTTTTCTTACAGACAGTATTTGGAAGTCAATCACAGGACAAATTTAACTTCTCTTTCAGTGCCCCAATCAGCAGGTTTCAACTATCTTTCCTCAAATGTTCAGTTACGTTGTTCAAAAACTTTTCAGTCCTGTATTTTACAAACTTCTCACTTTCTCACTTGCAGAATAGCAGGAACCTATCTCAGTGCCTAGCCTAGCAGACTGCCTACCATCTGCCATTAGCAAAACAACATACAGTAAAATGTTAAATACACAGCAATGCCATGTGACACCTAGAAAAAGGCAATGGCTTAAAGCTATATGCGCTTTGTTACGTAAACAGCATCCTGAAATTCGTATTTGCTTTTTGAAAAGTAAATAGACATTGGGAGCATTCTGCCTAGCAGATGCTAGGAACAACAGCTCTTTCCTGAGGGGAGATTTGCTTGATGACCCTAGGGGAACTCAAGTCCCACTGTGCTCCAGATTGAGATCCATAGACAATTTGTTTCATTAATCAGGTGATAAGTTTTTATATGCTTAACATCTTTGCTTGCTGGCTGATACTTGCAAAAAGGAATCAGGGACTGTGGCTGAAGAATTATCCCACTATACAAATCAGAAAATTAGTGACCACATTAACTCTTTACCAATGCTTAAAATGTGTAATTCAAGGTCAAAATAAATTTGGCAAACCAATTCTATAAATGTAATATCATAGTACACCGTCATTAATTTAATTCTATCAAACTGTCTTTCAGAAGTAAAGCTGGAGAATGCTGAACTAATTATGCTGAGGCTTATGAAATTATGTGATCATATTGATTAGTAAATAGACCAGTTATATTTTTACTATAATCCGTTTGACACTACTGTCCTAAAGATATGTATATCTTTAATCTGTATTATCCTGTCCATTACAGGTTACTATAGATCTGTTATGGACTTTTTGACTCATATTCTGCATGAATTGGAGGATAACTGGATTTATTTCACTATCTGATTAATTTATATGTCATGAAATATTTTGAATTTGTAATTATTCCATCCCATCCAGATGTACTAATACTGCTCTTTGCCATGATGTTTCAGAGGGATTAGTCTTCTTTGAAGAGAGTCTTTCCAGTTGCTTTTGATTGCATTACAAAGAGTTCAAGAAATTCTTTTTTAGCTTAAGGTATATCTGATTTTTCTCTTCTAGATGAAGATATTCAGGGTGATTATTAAAAACCATAATGTTACAATAAGCATGCCAATTTGTTCATAAATTTTAGTAAAATCAATGGGTGTCAGGTATAGGCCTACAACCAAAAGATTCCACCCATAACATGGCATTTTCCTTTTGCGGCTAGATTTTGTGTTGT
The DNA here is from genome assembly GCA_032468015.1 of Mimophis mahfalensis. Taxonomy (NCBI): domain Eukaryota; kingdom Metazoa; phylum Chordata; class Lepidosauria; order Squamata; genus Mimophis; species Mimophis mahfalensis. The sequence goes on along the minus strand of JANHFR010000757.1, from coordinate 26,799 downwards.
AAAATTGATTATTTGTAATAATCTTGCATTTTCAAATTGTGTGAATGCTATATATAGCTTAAGAATCTTTAGGCCAATATTAATATATTAATACTGAAATCATCAATTTGAAGTTCTTGCTTTATTTTTCCTTTAAGAATTACTTACATTTTAGGAAATAGTATATGTAGCTTGAAGTCTGCCAAATCATCTAACTCCTTTCTAAGCAAATTTGTTGTGTTAATCTAAATGGTTCTGGAAAGCTAGCGTCTTTTGCAGTTGGGTAGTAATGAGTACAAACAAATGGGAAATACTAAGCGAACAAGATTATTTAGTACAGTAACATTTTTAAATCAATTGAAAACAAGATAAAAAGTCAAAACTTAAATTATCAACAGAAGAATTTGGGTAGTTTATTCCATGTGCGGATCAGTAATTTGATTGATTACTTCTACATATATTTCATTCTTTTGCTGTTTCTTTGGGAGTGAAAATTGAAACACTTTCTCTCCTTGTCCATTCAAAACCTGCCAATAGGAGCTTAGGCTGTAACATTTATGGAAGATGACTCCAACATATAATTTGCAATTTTTAACTCATTATTGTATTCCCAAGCTTGTTTTTAAAGAAAGAATGAGAAACAATAGATCAGGAAATTAGAACAAAAAAACTTGGCAACAGCTGAAGCTGAAGAAATTATCTGGAAGTAAAGACTGGTTAATAGTAAATCTTGGGAAGTGGGGAATATGCATATGAAACAGGATAAATAGACTTGGCATGAATCCAAAATCTGATGTCACAAGATGCTTAATCCATCAATACAGGACATGGTGAACTCCTGAGTAACCTTCTCTTCTCCTAGGCTGCCCCCTCCCACTTCTCCCCAGTGACTGCTAGGCTGCCACCTGCTCTTTCAAACCCACCACACAGCTGCTGGTTTAGAATAACAAATTAACATCCACTTGCCAAGACCATTACCTTCTAGGCATGATAAAGTAAACCCATTAACCTAGGAGCTGGTACTGTATGTGGGCTTGGAGGCTGAGGAAAAGGCAAGCCAACAAGAAGTGGGCAGCTTTGGTGGCTGTTTCCTCCCACTGTAACCCAGTTTAGCAAAGAAAAGTTGGGTAGGGCCCACAAGGAAAAACAGCATGGAATTCAATGCCTCTGTAAGGCAAAAGTGGAAGGTTGCACCTTGATTCTGAGCGTGGAGAAAGAAAAGAAGCATTTTTCATGCAGGAAGTCCAGCTCAGTCTATTCGTGAGGCAAAATTAATCAAGATAATTTCTGCAGGCAGGCTACCCAAATGAAAAAAAGAGCTTACCTGGCCACTTTTCTAACTTTGAGGCCTATTTAAAAATACCAGACCATTTTTTCTTTCCTTTCTCAGCCCTTATAATTTTATAACTACAAAATGATAGTTTTTGTGCCAGGCTTCATTCTTATTTAGTGAATTCCACTGGGCTGAAGTGGGGAAGACAGATCTTAGCTCTTCAAAGCTCATTTGTATGGTTTCCGGAAGGATCCAGGAATCTGTCACTAAAATTAACAGGAAAATTGGGCAGATAATGCATCTCAAAATAAGCAAGATGGACAAAATTCTCAAGTTGTTAAAAAGGGTTCATTAGCTTGCACTGTCTCCTACCATTTTTGGGCTGGTACCTCTGACCCCAATTGATGCATGCTGTGTAGGTTCAAGTTTACACTGATTATACCATGCTACACTGATTATACCATTTTTTGAATGGCAATTGCACCTTCTTATTGAATTTGTTTTGCTTTGTTTTTAAACAAATTATGTTAAGACATAGACATATTAGCCTCCAAGAGGCTTAGAACATCTTTTTTTGTTAGAATCCTTCCCTTGCTCACCCACCCACCAAACAAACCACCCTACAAAAACAAATGAAAACTGGACTGAAGGTTTCAGCATATCACTCAACAGTCCTAGGAGACCCATTTAGATGTGTGGCTCTGGGAGGAAAAAAAGATAACATCCCTTCACTAATTGCTGAAGACAACCTGGACTAGTAGTCAAAGTCAATAAGAAGGTGCAATTGCCATTCAAAAAATGGTATAATCACACTTGAACCTACACAGCATGCATCAATTGGGGTCAGAGGTACCAGCCCAAAAATGGTAGGAGACAGTGCAAGCTAATGAACCCTTTTTAACAACTTGAGAATTTTGTCCATCTTGCTTATTTTGAGAGGCATCATCTGCCCATGTCTAAATAGTTTTTAATGCTGTGATAATCAATAGATCTTTCACAATCCAGGTTATCTGAAAATGTACTCAATAAGACTTGGTTGCTGTATTTTGGTAGGTTCTGTCTAGAATTTCCATTTTAGGAAATTAGTATCCATCCTTTCCACTCAAGATTTTAGTTTTCCAGGGAAAATTTTATTCTCTAATTTTGTGCTGATATATTCTCAAGACTGACCCTCCCCCAACTTCAGATTACATGAATCTTGTACATCTTCTGCATTAGATCAGAAAAAAATTACTGCTGTGCACAGTAAGCTTCATAATGATTTTACAATGCTCAACTAAACCCGAGCTATATTCAGTGAAAACAGTTAACCCAGCTGCTCCATAATTTTTATTTGCCATTCCCAGTTCATTTCATTCAGAAGGGCCATCTGTGTACAGTTCTCTTCAGAAATTACTGTTCGCTGCCTTAAGCCAGCATTTGTGCACCTCTTGGTATGCACAAAGATGTGTTTCTTCTCGTTTAAAGTTTTGAAAAATCCTCCAACTTGAGTGGAAACATTTCAGAGAAAAATTATATCCCCTAACTACCATTTATATGCCTCTGGAGAGCCATGCAGATGCTGCCAACAGGCAGATGCAGGTAAAGACAAAATTCAGGAAAGCCCAGCTGTCCAACACTGCAAAGCCTGGTTGTGCCAAGGAGGTGAGGAAGCCATAGCAGGAAAGAGTCATGTGCACAGGCAAAGTGGACTTTAGATAGAAAGGGGGATAAAGAAACAGCACAGAGAGAAAGAAAAAACAAGTAGAGAGCCAGCCACACAGAATACAGTGCTGGAAGAAGGCAAATAGGGAACAGGCAAATAGTGCTGCAAATCAGTTCATGTCAAAACTATCGGCCTTACCATTGTTTGACATGTTTTGAGACTATATTGCCAGAGAACATAATCAATAGAACAGTAACACTGCAAAATATTGGCAGGGTAAGGAAAGCTTCATTATTATTATTGATCTTTTCCCAGAGTAGCCTTTGATAAGAATCCAAGAAACCCCAGGGTTTCCAGAACACTGTTTGTTAAATCACTAGATTCAATGGAAAATCATAAGTGCTACAGACTGAGTTCTAGCTTTTCTCTCCAGAAACAGGAAGCAGAAAGAACTTCAGCCATAATGGACATAGGGACCTGGGTGGTGATGAAGATGCCAGACAACAAGGCAACGATTCCGCTAATCTGTGTTCTCTCCTGGTTCCTGGCAGTTGTCAGAATACATATTCCAGGTTCTCCCCTCCAGAGGGAGGGGCAGGAGGAGCTGCAGATGGTGGACTCAGGGTCAGGGTGCTGGTGATTATTATGCCAACCCGATAGCAGCAGGCCTTCTGTCAATTTGTAGTATTTCCTGCTTCTGGCAGAGGATGATACGGTCCAGGTTCTTTCCTCATACGGGAGTAGGCAGAAGGAGTTGCAGATGGCTGGCTGATGGTAGAGATGCCAACCTACACAAGCAGACATTCTGTCAATCTGTAGAGATTCTTTGGATCTGGACCAGTACAATTGGGGTCATAGTTTCAGCCACCCTGCCCTTTTAGTTAGCATTTAAAGTGACAAATACACAGAGGCTAGACAGTAGTATGTGCTTTCTTGCCTCTTATGTAGACAGGATGCTGCCTATCATGAAACAGAAAAGGAGGAAATATTTAAAGAAATAAAACACAACTATGAAGCAAGCCATTCTGTGTTTCATTTTCATTGTTTATTCATTCTTCCTTTGCTTGTTTGGAATTGGGGAAAGATACAGCTGCATCAGAGTACTGCAAATAGGAATTATATTTGTACGTCCATGTGCTTTGAGATGAAATTAACAGGAGTTTAGCACATTATTTTGATCAAGAGGATTCCAAATAACATGAAGCAATTCTGAGGCAAAGAAGTTATCTTTAAGTATACCTATTGTTATTTCTGCACTTGGCTACTTCTATATCTCAGTGCCATTCTTATTCTTTAACGTGTGTACACAGCTCTCAAGAAGACCCTCTTTCATCCAAGCCTCACTACCAAATAAGACAGCTGGCTACCAGTAATATGTGTGCTGGGGTGTGACATCAATACACAAATAGTATTTCAAGGAGTCACAGGTGAGAGCTGTATGTTGGAATGATTCCAGATTTAATTATATTACATGGGCAGAGGGCAGCCCTATAGACAAATATCCTGTTAGCCAATTCTAACAATTAGGAAGGCATCTGTAAAACATGCAAGAATGACATGCCGTCTTTCTGAAAACCTTTAGAGAATTGAATCCCATAACTTGTGTATGTATTTGAAAGAAAAGAGGATTGTAACCTATATATAATAAATGAGTCACTGAAAATGTTCTCATTTGGGAGTTACCATGGCTCAAATCTCTCCATCACTATTGCACTGGTGGAGAGGAAAAGATAAGAGCATTAGGATAGCTCATCATACAATAATTAGCATAGGATAATCATCCCTTATTTTCTTGGGAAGAAAACTGATAATGACAGAAAGAAAAAAAAATATTTCCAGTGATGGGATTCCTTTTTTTTTACTACCAGTTCTGTGTGTGTGGCTAGGTGGCCATGTGACTAGGTGGGTGTGGCCAACTCGATATCATTTCTTTGCCCTAGTTCCCCCTACGAGGATTCCCCCATCCGGACCTTTTGCAAGCCTCCTAAGGGTCAAAGGAAACCAGATTCCATACAGCTCTGAACCCTTAAGGCAAACCAAATACAAGTGGTCCTTGCTTAATGGCCAGTTGCTTAGCAAGTGTTCTACTTGACCTGTTTTTAGAGTTTTGACATCCATGCGCATGCACGCTCACACACACACATTTATGACCAATTACAACATCCCGGTCATGTGATTCAGATTTTCTAAAAATGCCCATTGGGGAAAATGGACTTGTTTAACAATCACAGTGTTCGCTTAATGACCACAAGGTTCACTTAAAGACCATTGATGTTGGCCTAACCCAGGAGTCTGCAACCTTAAACACTCAAAAGAGCCATTTTTCTATTTTGGGTCGATGTTGGTCAGCCAGGTGGACACCGATCAGATAAGGGTATGCCACACTGCCTGGGAGGGGGGGAGTTGGGTGCAGGCCTACAACTTGAGGCTGCAGCGATTGGATGCTGCCCAGGGGGGAGGCAGGCACAGGCCTATGACTCAAGGCCACAACGATCAGATGGTGGGAGGCTGTGGCTGATGACCAGGCAGATGCAGGTTGACCATCCTTCCCAGCCCTGCTTCCCCAAGGAGGCACCTGGCTGTGCTTACCTGGCTGTTCTGTGGAACTGTCAGGAGCAGGCCAAGTCAGATGAGTGGGAAGCTTCCACACTGTAGGCCGCAGCAAAGGCAGGCAAGTTGGCTGGGCCGTATGGCCATGTAGTCAAGGCAAGGGAGTCAAAGGGCAGCTGCAGCTATGCTGCAGTGTGACTCTAAGGCACCAGCCAAGGCATATGAGGCCAATAAGTAATGGTGGACCAGGGCGGGGCCAGCCAGAATTTTTACTACTGGTTCACTTGAACCAGCCCATACCAGCTGAATCCCACTACTGACCACATCGTATCACAATCCTGGTCTAATATGGATCTCAGAGATGATGTTTATGATGTTTTTCACTTAAGAATTAGTTTTATTATGAAAACTTCCAAGCAGAAGCAGACTTATGTCAAGTAGACTTGTCCCTGACACTGAAGTCCTGATGTCTGCATGCCAAGTTGCATCTGTGAAGGCTTCCATATGAGCAGGCAACTGTTACTGAAGTTCCTGTTTTCATAGAAATGCATACACAAAACTCCCCTGGCTCATGTGAATATTCTAGAGAATAGGTGTACCATCTGTACAATGCTGGAGATAGGGATATTTGTACAGTTCCATCAGTGTCCATGTGATCTGGTAATAATTTGGAATGGTGCTTGAACAGAATTACTTCAAAATAGTCTTGAAATGTAAATATGTTTGTCACTTAAATTCTAAAACATTCTTCCTGAATCCAACTAGTGTTTGTAAACAGGTTTTTCTCTGAAATGAATAGCTATCTTCTCTAGCCTATCAGAAGGATTCTGGGGAATAATATGGCCAGTATTGCTCTTACTACAATATTGGTCTGTATACATTACTTGGTACATTATTGAATACATTATGTCCAGTGTTAATCAATGAAATTCAAGGTGATTGAAGACCTAGCCAGTTATCCAGTCCAATGATTCCATGTTATCTCTTTTATACAATAGAACATCTGTAATGGTTGGCGTTTAAAAATGGGGAAAGTATACGAGTAAAAAGATGTAGTTTTCATTCTGGATACCTGAACGTATGAAAAAAATAAAAACAGCCCTGATTTCATTGCCGATGCAACTGTTTCCCAAACTGTACTTCATTCAGGTTGGAGTCATGCAAACTAGACAAATGGCCACTTCAGATACCATCTGGCTTCTGACAGGCTGACAGCAGATTCCATTGGCTCTCATGCTGATGACACCCTCTGCATGACAGTCTGAATTAGAGCAGTTTGGAAAACATACAAACCACAACCAAACGAAACTGAAGAATGTATCATTCTGTAGCTGTACAGGAAAGTAGGGCAATAAAATCTCAATTGCAGAACACTCAGGTTCATTCACTGCAAATTAAAAAGTAGGCTTTGAGGCTAAGATTGACGATCTCCTTCAGCGGTGCTAATGCTGCAAATCTTGCTTGAAGCAAAAAAGCAACAAAGCTTAGTTCACTAGCTGGAAAGCACCAGAAAAACCAAAAAAGGTGACAGACTTTGGACAGAAACTGCCACATAGAATAGACAATACATACAAACCACATTGTTCATGTTTACACCTTAAATCATGATGTAAAGGATGTTTTTCCTCATGTTGCAGGACACTCAAAGGTTGAGATCACAAAGATGTGGAGGCTGGGAAAGTAATGGCAGGGAAAGTTGATATAAACAATAAACAGATAAAAGGCGAATCTATCAGCAGCTTCTTATAAGTGGAAATTGAGCCAGCAGACAACAAGAGCAACTAAGAACAAACTGTTCAAATCATTCAAAAAACTCTGCCTTAATAAACTTACTATAAATGAGGATTAGAAATTCCTCTTACAATTTCCAAGATTCTGTATGATCCCCAAGATTATCATTAAAGAAAACTTACTTAAGACTGTGTAGTTCTTACTTCCTTGATTTCACCCAGCTGTTTGGGATCTAGCAGCAATTTCCAGGAATTTGAAGGATACACAACCCCTAATTATCATCCACATGTAGGAGTTAGTTCTTTATAGGATACAGCATCCTCTGTTGATGGATAATCTCTCAATTTTGGTTTGATTTTCTAGAGTTCTAAATTATGCAAAGACTTTCCATGGACCTAAGAGGTAGAAGACATTTAGGAGGGAACACATAGTGGCACTTCTGAAATGTTGAGAGCCTCTGATGAATGCTGTACCCAGGATCATAGAAGATTTGCCTCTTTACAATATAACTATTATAGTGAATTTTACAATTTGACAGGTCACAAAGCATGTACAGTACTTCCCGGAAATTAAGCTAGCCCATGCATTTTCTTTGCCATGCCAAAGGAACATTTAGCTTATGTGAGCCAAACACATTCTTATAACTGATGCTACAATTTTCCTTTGCCTGATGCCAGATTATTAATTCTTTTTTTTTTTTTTTTATTACAATAAGCTTTCTAAGTCAAGAGAACAACTGTGGACACCAAAGGAGGAATCTAGGAGCAAAACAGGGACTTGGAGACACCAAATTGTCCAACCTGGAGGAGGGTGTCTGCTCCGTAAAGTTTCTATAAAGGGAGCATAACAGCAGAGAAAGGACAAAAATAGCATACTCGTGTCCTGTTCCATTTCCATCTATGAAACAGTTTAGAAAGAATAAAAAAGAGTTAAACCTGAGGAGTTAATTCAAGTTTTCTCTGTGGTTTCATCCTTGGGGTGCAGCTATTAAACTGTACCATTTTCATACAAATCTTTTAATTTAATATTTTATTTTCTTGATCCTGTAATAAATAATACTCTTAAAATTCTCTTCAGTTATTAGCTTTCAAGTTGGCTGCCATCAAAAATCAAATCAATAAATAAACTTTGTAAATCAATATATAAGCTACCCTTGAAGAGGGCAGCATCCAAAATTTAAAAATAAAGTGTATAAGTTCTGGATCTCTAATATTGACTGTTTGGATCCTGCGTTTTTTACTGGAATATTATGAATAAAAGTATCTCTTTGAAAGAACCTGAAATAAAATGTTTATAACTTTTACTGTTATTACTGTTAGAACATTTTGCTAGGACTACCAGATTTGTGGTGCAAAAATACTGAGGAACAGTGAATGGTGGCAGAGAGAAGTAGACAACTCTTTGCTAGTACAGTAGTAATCTAGAGTGCTAGAGTAAGGATCTGGTAATATTAAAAGTGCACATGAAGTACTATATAGAACAAAGATAACAATAGTACCAATGAAATTACTTCTTTTTCCAGAAAGGAAGCTAGTAGAGTTAGGCACAAGACCTAGAGTTCTGCTTGAAATTCTGGTCGTAGATGATCTCATTAAGAGTTAAAGATGCAGTTATGTCCAGTGGGATCCTAATTTTGTTTCTGTCCAATCTGTCTCCCAATTGCCATATTCCTTGCACTTTGAAAACTTGGCACACAGAAACTCCTCAGGCTCTCAGCAGAAGCTTATGGCTCAGAAAAGCATCTGGCATTTGCTTGCTATTCTAGGAAGCAGTTAAACTTCCTTCCTTCAGCAAGAAGGCAGTGGATATCTGGATATAATAAGATATAATATATTCTGCTTTTCTTTTTTCTCTTCTTGAATTCTTGCCCAGATTGGTTACATTCCTAATCCTATACAACTCACAGATACTGAGGGGATAATTAGCCTCATATTTAGGATGAGTTCCTCTTCATATTAGCTTTGGGAGTGGCTGCATATTACTTTATACACAATAACTTTTAATGGCTAATGTATGACACATTTCATTAAATTTACAGAAAAGTTCTGTTGATTGCAGCATGCTTCCTAGAGTGAGAAATACAGTCACAAGGGATAAATAAGATGAGAATATATTTTTAAAAGTTCAGCATCAAAAACTTTAGAAATTATTTCCTGACAAACAGTGTATCTTATTGTCTATTCTTTTCCATAAACTACTCCATACCAACCATCTGATACCCATTATTACCATTGCAAACAACTACTAGCTCCCCAGCTGGTCAGCTCTCTTTCAACATTGCAATAACCATTCAAGGCTGCCATATGGTCCAAGAGTTTCCTACTCAGTTGTCACTCATTTTTATATGTTTCTGAATCCACTTCCTTCTGGAGGTTTTGTAGAATGTCATTTATAGACTACCTCCCCCACCCTAAGTTGAAAATTTGATTTGATGGTTGATGTATAATTGTACACCAACCTTCTTCAAAATGGCATTCAAGTAACAATGAGATTTTAAACAAGATTACTGAGGCCACACTAAAACACATTAAACCTGCAGTTCTGTATACACAATTTCCAGGGAATGCATTTTACTGACTGTAAAGAGATTAACATTCAAATAAACATACACAGGATGTTCCTGAATGATATTAATAGCATACTTTTAAATCACAGCTGTCTAGAATTATGTGAAATACTGCATCAAATAATTTACTCTCACATTTACTACATTTATATCCCATCTTGCTGTTTATTCTATGAAGAATCTGACCATTTTGTGCATGACTGCACTACTTCCCCTACTTCTGAAACATCAACTAACTGTAATACTTGTAGTGAAAGACATGGGCCTAAAATTCTCTAGGATTGGCCTTTTTGAAAATAATGAAGCCTCAGCTTCGGAGGCATCAGGCACCATGTCCCCCAGGAATTAATTTTATCTGAGACATTCAGTGTGATGATTCCCATTTAGTCATTCCTGTTATATTACAGACTCCAGTAGGCTTTGAAATAGACCTGCACTCTGTAGCAGACTTACTGAATCTTCCCTTACTGAATCTGATATACAGTATTTACTCCCCATTTAGCCTCTCAATATGAAGCTATAATTATGAATCGCTAGTGTTTATGCTCAGTTCCCAGATTTGAACAAATGGATCTTTCTTTCTTTGTCTTGCTCTCAATATCAGGAATCTCTGCAAGTTATTCTCTAGTGACATTTCAGACTCCAAATCTGCATATTCATGTAACCAGGAGGGTTTAGCTTTTGATTATCTGAAAAGTATAATGTCCAGCCCTGAGGCCTCATGTTCCCCCAACACCTCACATTAGGAAATCCTTTCTATCTCACTTACCAAAAATGAAGACTTTGTTTAGATGTTTGGAAACAGAAGTCACTATCCTTATAATTTCTGGACTCTTCAAATGTCTTCATATATACAGTATGTTAGAAAATAAATCTTGCAGTTCTGCCATGACAGCTGGACATTTTGCAGTACATCAAATGATTCTTCTGTGTTGTTATTTTTGGTGGCTTTATATCAGGCCAGATATCAAGGCCTATGTTTGTCACCACATCAAGCCTTCTGTCAACAAGGTAGATGGATTGTTGCATTTAACAGCACTTATAAACACAATTTCCTTGGCTTTCATTGCTGACCTATCAGATATCTATGCCACTTTTCATAATGAATCTTTTCCTTAAGAAGATTCATTACATTTCCTGTCATGGCCTCATTCTGTTCCTAAGACAACATGCCTGCTTACTCAACAAGTTTTCTGACTGTAAAGGTCACTGAGTTATCTCATTTCTGATAGAAGCCCATGATTCAGCACAAATCTTTGAATGCCCTGTTTCGATAATTAGATCCTCCTACATTGCTCACCTTTCCCAACATCTTAATGGAGTAAATGCTGAACATTATGCCCCTGTTCTGTATACAGTGGTCCCTCTACTTACGAACTACTTGACATACAAATTTTTCGACTTACAAATGGAAAAAGTGGCCGCATGCTTACAAATTTTTCGA